>CAMTDV010000001.1:92214541-92424541 GCA_947069175.1 Scalesia atractyloides
AAATAAATTTACTTAATTAATTAAAGAGAACTTCTAAATTTATAAAAAAAAGATAACTAGTCTTCTTCAATGACATGAGCAGATCATCAAATAGGTTTCATCAAATCCGCACGAAGATTGTTATGTGTATCGTATTAACAACCGAACTTATACCCGGTTTCAAATACCCACTTATACCCAAACCCGATCATACCCTACTAAAGTACATAGGGTATGGTTTTTTTTCCGCAATGCTCATATCCGAACCCACCTCAATTTCTCTCAATACCCGATTATACTCAGAGCCGGTTCCATACCAAGAATCAGTTATTAAAAAAAACTTGATTTATGAACTCTGTATAGGGGGTGATGGTCAACTGAAGTGCAGTTTAATATTATATATATATATATTATATATATATATAAAAGTTGTGCAACACCCACATATTAACAAAATATAAATAATCAACATTTGTGTGCATAAATGTGTGTACCTCATGTTTTGGAAGGTTTTCAAAAAAAAAAAATAATGTTTCATTTTTAACCCAAAGCTATTTGTTTTTATTTATAATACCAAAAGTTTTCATCTTTTGCAATTTAACCATACAACTTTTGTACTTTCAACTTTTGGTCCCCACACTTTTCATATTTCAGGGTTTTTCGTTTTAAATTTTGCTAGTTAACACGGCGTAATGTGTGTGTTTTGGTTCAACATTTTAACATTTCGTTTTATGCTTCGTATTAGATTTTGCGAGTTAATACGGCTCAACGTGCGCTATGGTTCAACGTTTTTACGCTGTCTATCTTTTTCCCGTTTGACAAGTTCGTGACGACGCGCGGAGTCCTAAATCGACTTAATTATTATTTTCTATATTTTATGTTGTAGTCTAATTTATTCACATTAATACACCGTAACTTCAGTATTGGTTGTCGCTGACGGTATTATGACATTGGTACTATTCGGCACGGTTTTACGCCCCCGCCTCATTGTGACGAGTGGTAAATCTAGTTAGATATAAAAAGGAAAATAATATAACAAATAATAGAAAACAACAATTAAGTAAACAAATACATTTCCTATCTCTATCTAATCGAGGCCTCCTTGTTCTTCTTGATTGTGACATATTCTTCTTCCTATTGAATGATTGTGTCGTATCCATTACCGTGTAGACTAGAAAATGTTAATTTCATCCGATGAAGATGAAGAATCCGTGATGTAAAAGAATTCTAAAGTTATTGAAGAATTGTGTAGAAAATGTGTAATAGAATTGGTGTACGACTATGTTTAAATAGGTGTGTAAGATTTTTTTTTTTTTCTAATGACTCTTTTTATCTCAACAGCCAAATATCAAATTAATAGTAAAGAAACAGGACGGGGAACTTAGGACCTTGGCCACGATGGCCCCGGATAGGGGGAGGCGGCCAAGGACGCTTCCAGAACCATACCGCATAGCCTTACAAGTCTAAAGTTATAAAAAAGATTCTTTTATAAGTTGATTATGAAATAACCAAATTAAACCATGCCTTTTGGTTTTATGATTATGAATGTCACTTAAACTTCACATGGAATAATTGGCTACCCATCAAAGGGAAAAGGACCGCGGCCAAGGAGGATGGCTTAAAAGGAACATCATAAAATCTTCTCAAGACTGTATTGTATGTATCCTTTGTGGTGAAGGAGGACCACCGGAAACATCTTTTCATAGCCTGCTACAATGGTGAAGGATACAACACATTCACATTCTTAGTTCACAAGCAGCAACAAAAATAAGGAGCTTGCTCAACTTATGCACTTGGTCATGATCACATCCGGGTGACGGAGCTTCACCAAAAGTTTCCCAAAGGATAAAAGTCATGGGACCCTTTCCTATTGCTATTTTCGGGTTATATAATCTAGTCGGCTATTCGATTCGGGCAATAATAACTCCAAATAAAACTAAATAATATTCATTCAAATGACCTGTTTTTACACATAAAAAAAAAACTAAATATGAACCCTCACGTTTCATTTATATAAAAACTAGTTTCAAACTTTATTCAAACTCAATTCAAGTTTAAAAACAATTATAAAAAATTACTAATAGCCCGTTCTTCACGTTTTTTTAACTCAATACGAAAATACGTATAAATTTTTGAATAATAAACTTGGTAGGGGCAGGGAAATTTTAGGCAAAACAATTTGCGGGGGCGAACTTATATAATTTTAAAAATTTTGAACGAAAGATCGGAAAAATTACACTACTAACCGAATCATTTGCGGGAGCGAGTGCACCCTATAGCCGCTTAAAAGTTGCACCCTTGATCACATCCTATTGGCCAATTTGGGAGGTGCAGGACGAATTAATCTTTTCCAACACACCGGTCTCTGTTACAAGAAATTTGGAAGACAAAAACATCAAGATGCCTATGAGTGGAAAGCTAGTCAAAACTCAAAACTACGGAATGGTCAAAGTGGTGTATCTTTATAGTTTGATTTTGTAACTATATAAGCCTATTGGGCGTGGTGATGAGCCTAAAAGGACGAGCCTAGGATGTGGTGATGAGCCCCTTTATATATACCACTCGTCCATTAGGGTAACGATTAAAACTATATTGTTAACATTTACATGCACGCATACATAAAATGTTACTTAATTGTATAAAGATTTTGTTTATAAATTGTGCGTTGAATCCAAGTTGTGAGTTTATAAAAGATTAAAACCGGCAAGATTATGGATTTAAGTTATTGGCGGGTTCCTCTTTATTATCAACATATATAACAAATAATAGATTCCACACTTGGGCCATTCAAAAATGTTTTTGCTTTAGACACTTGGGCCAATTAATTAAACAGAAAACAAAACGTCAATTGGGCTATTAGAAGAGAAAAGGGACGGTGGGCATTTGCCCACCCTGCCTAAACTGTGCACCCGCCACTATGTGTGAGTGTGTATATATATAGGGTTAAGATCATGTGAGAAACAATAGGTTAATTGAGAAATTGAGAAACATTATGGACCACACATTGTTCCTAAGCTTTTCGTAATATATACATATGTATAGTTTAAAATTGACTATATACATATGTGTATAATTTAAGATTTGACCATATATATATATGTATATAGTCAACTTTAAACTTTACATATGTATATATTACGAAAAGCTTAGGAGGTCCAGAATGTTGAATGTTTCTCAAAAATGGTGGAATTCTTTTAGGATATATGTGTGTTATCTTGGATTCTCTTGGTACATATTGATTTAGCATTCTAACAAGATATGAAGAGCATATACAATTGTTCTAGATTAAAAACCAAAACGATTGACAAGGTTTCCGCCATATAACTTCGGATTCTTCATTAAAGTACTTTAGAATTTTAAATAAAGCTAATTATAAAAAAAGCTTCATCTAACCTATAGATTCACCAAATGTGAATAAGGTTAGCAAGCATATTTTAGATGAATTGATCGAATTCGATACTCCATTAACATCCACACAACTTTTCATTAGTGATGAACAATTGTAGTTGTTTCAAATTGGCATTACCAATAAAGCTTTTTTTATTTTATTTTTTATTCTGTATTATTTTAAAGGTGGCTCGTATTAGCTTTAGAGTTTAACTGGAACCATGTTAATTGAACCCGTATAGTTTCACCTCTAAGTTTATGTAAAATATAGTTAAAAATATGTATATACAGTTATATACACACTTGTATAATTCATTAATATTGGGAAAATTATTATTAGATTTAAAAACAATATTATTGTGGTGTATATATATGGTGATCTATTATCATTTACAGAAAGCCACTAAGAGCATAACAAATGTTCCACATAAAAACCAAAGTGGTTGACAAAGATTCCACCATGTGGAATTTGGATGTTTCCACAAAAAGTTTAGAATTTACAATAAAGCTAATTACAAACAGATCCATATGAGCTATCAATTAACGGAATACAAACATGATTATAAAACAAGTTACAGATAACAGAATAAACTAATGAAATTCGATGCTTTATTAATATCTTAATCACGGGGGCGTATCCGTGATGGCTGGTGACCACGCATGGAACACCGATGCCACCCGTGGTCATTACGCGTGGAGCATATAACGCGTCGACTCTATCACGCGTTGAAGATGATGATGACCATTGCAAATTCAAACATTGGAGGTGGCTTGGTGACTGTTTGAGCATTTTACTTTTATATAAAAGAACCTTTAAACACTATATAAACCCATTCAATTTAACTTTTTAAACCCACAAAAATATGTCATCTCTACAATCACATTCTTTAACCCAAAAAATGAAAGGCTCAAACAAACGTGGTTCGGGTTTGAAAAAAAAAACAAACACGACCAAAGGTTCGAGCTAATCTTGGCGAGCCCGCGAGATTTCGAAACGAAATTGTTAATTTATTTTTTTTTAAAAAATGAAAAAAAACCTCACTAGTGTTTGTTTACATAAATATTACAAATCACCATTTAGTTTGGGAGTACTAGAGGAAAATAAGTTGAAAAGTGGAATGATGTGGTACAAATGGAAAGTTAAGAGTGTTATTATTGATGAAAGTTGAGATTATTTAAATCCAATATCCTAAACTTAACTTGTATTTGTATTAGTCCTTTCTTGTTCTTCTCCATAGTACATTTTTTATACTAAATGTAAAGCAATTTAAATTCGCATAATCTAAAGTTTAAATCATAAATTTAACCCATCGAAATGAACCAAGAAACCAACCAACCAACCATCGTATACTATTATATAAAAATACACATGTTATGTAAGATTATAATAATTTTTATTGAGTAAATGTAACGAATCTTTTTTATTATTGTCACTTCAATTCAATTTGGTGGAAAGCAGAATCTGTAACTCAGTGGATGCTCATATTCATATATAAACGAGTTTTGTTTCAGTTACAACAAAGAAACTACGCTAACAGCAGGAGGCAGGCAGCAGTAACGAACGATCTTCTCTCTCAATCAAAAGTCAAAACCCTTGAAAAATCTCCGGTGGCAGATATGTTCACCGGCGACGTTCCGAAATCACCCAAGCTTCCGATTCCGGGCAAAAGAAACATACTCATCACCAGTGCCCTGCCGTACGTCAACAACGTTCCTCACCTTGGAAACATCATCGGCTGTAAGTTTAGTGTGTGAGTGTGTGTGTATATATATATATATATAGGTTTCTGCTGTTGAACTGTAAATTGTGATCGACTGATCATTAACGATGAAGTGTGAACTAATTTTGTTACCTGTAGGTGTGTTTAGTACATATACATGTAAATTGTCATCTGTTGTAAGTTAAGTATATATATATATATATATATATAATTAGGTTTCTGTTGTTGAATTGTAAGCTGGTGATGGACTGATCAAGTGATCATTAATGATGAACTAATTTTGTTACTGTAGGTGTGTTGAGTGCAGATGCGTTTGCACGGTATTGTCGATTGAGGGGGTACAATGCTATATACGTGTGCGGAACTGATGAGTATGGAACGGCCACCGAGACCAAAGCTTTGGAAGAGAATTGCACTCCGAAAGAGATATGCGATAAGTAATTAACTTTCTGTATTTCATGTTATTTAATATATGCAATGAAATAATCTCAAATCATTGGCAATTGAACAATTGATTTTGGATTTTAAATTTTGTTCATTTATCCAAAAAAAAAGTTGATTACTTGTCTCTGTAGATATCATGCAATTCACAGAGACGTCTATAAATGGTTTGACATAAGTTTTGATGAGTTTGGACGAACTTCAACCCCGCAACAAACCGAAGTTTGCCAATCAATCTTTAAAAGTTAATGGAGAACAAATGGCTATCTGAAAACACAATGCAGCAGGTACACATATGACTTATATAGTTATATATTTGTTTATATTAATCATTTTTGGCATCCAAGATGTATTTAAGTTAAGTACATGTTATATTCTGCAGCTTTATTGTGATACATGCCAGAAATTTTTAGCTGACCGCCTTGTTGAAGGTAGCTGCCCGACACCAGGTTGTCATTATGATTCTGCACGAGGAGATCAATGTGAAAAATGTGGCAAACTATTAAATCCAACAGAACTCGTTAATCCTAGATGCAAGGTAAATTGCTTCCTAAAATCAACAAAAAAAAAACAAGTCTCATGACTCCAATTTGGTCTGCAATTAGGTGTGTGCAAACAGTCCTCATATACGTGATACAAATCACCTGTTTCTTGAGCTTCCGTTGTTGGAGAATAAACTTCGGGATTACATCAGCAGCATGTCAGTGGCTGGATCATGGAGTCAAAATGCAATTCAAGCTACAAACGCGTGGCTCAAAGAAGGGCTAAGGGAACGATGCATTACTCGAGATTTAAAGTGGGGTGTTCCCGTCCCTCATGAGAGTTTCAAAGACAAGGTTGTTATTCTCTCTTATACCTGCATTATATTTAGAGTAAAGTATACGGATGGTCCTGTGATTAATCAAAATTTTGGATTTAGTCCCTATCTTTTCAAAAGTACACTGATGGTCCATGTGGTTTGTACTTTGTAACGCATTTAGTCCACAACTTTTGCCAAAAGTACATGGATGGTCCCTATGGACAACCAAAATTTTGGATTTAGTCCCTATCTTTTCAGAAGTACACAGATGGTCCCTGTGGTTTGTACTTCGTAACGCATTTAGTCCTCAACTTTTGCCAGAAGTACATGGATGGTCCTTGTGGTTAACCAAAATTTTGGATTTAGTCCCTATCTTTTCAAAAGTACACAGATATTCTCTGTGGTTTGTACTTTGTAACACATTTAGTTCTCAACTTTTGCCAAAAGTACATGGATGGTCCCTGTGGTTTGCACTTTGTAACGCATTTAGTCACTAAAAGTTGGGGACTAAATGCGTTACAAAGTGCTAACCAAAAGGACCATCCGTGTACTTTTGGCAAAAGTTGAGGACTAAATATGTTATAAAATGCAAACCATAGGGACCATCCATTTACTTTTGGAAGCTAGGGACTGAATCCAAAATTTTGGTTAACCACAGGGACCATCTGTGCACTTTACTCTTATATTTATGTTCACATAATAAATTAATTCTTATTGCCGAGTGTTATGTGCCTTATGTCCAAGGCTTGATGCAAACCTACTATCGAGCCGGGGGTCTCACTGGAAGCAGCCTCTCTATTCCTAATGGGTAGAGGTAAGGCTGTCTACATCTTACCCTCCTCAGACCCTACCTTGCTTTGCTATTGGTGGGATTTACTGAGTATGATGATGATGATGATGATGATGATAATAATAAGTTAATTCTTACTTTCGTTCTCCTATCGTGCAACGGTTAGGTTTTCTATGTATGGTTTGATGCACCGATTGGATATGTCTCGATCACTTCGTGTTACACACCTGAGTGGGAGAAGTGGTGGAAGAATCCCGAAAATGTAGAGTTGTATCAGTTTATGGGCAAGGATAATGTACCGTTTCACACAGTAAGTGCAGTTTCTTCAAGTAACTTGTCTTTTGGTATTATAGTACAATGTTTTTATTCAAGTATAACTTTTAAATGAAATTTTCCAGGTCATGTTTCCCTCTACGCTTCTCGGAACCGATGAAAAATGGACTTTGATGAAGACTATCAGTGTTACAGAGTACCTAAACTATGAAACAGGTATCTTTTATACTTACGTTTTTGTTGACACGCGTATCACCTTATTGTTATTCTCATATTTGGAGGTTATGTACTTATGTGTAGGTAAGTTTTCAAAGAGCAAGGGTGTTGGAGTTTTTGGTAATGATGCGAAGGATACAAATATTCCTGTAGAAGTATGGCGATACTATTTACTTACTAACAGGCCAGAGGTACAACAGTTGTTTATCATATCATTGACTATTTGATCTTCACTCTTAGTGACTTGCTTTTATTTTCTCTCTCTGATTATCGGGGTTGCAAATATAGGTGTCAGACACATTATTCACATGGGCCGATTTGCAGGCGAAGCTAAACAGCGAATTGCTAAATAATTTAGGAAATTTCATTAACCGTGTCTTGAGCTTTATCGCTAAAGATCCAGGTTCTTTTATATTCTTTTTATCATCTTTGATTCTGCTATCAAAGATATTAACAATTTCATTGACAGATTCAGGGGGATCAGGTTACAATTCCATCATTCCTGATGCTGCTGAGGGTGCTGAAACACATCTTATATCAAAGACTTTTGGAGATAGAATCGGTACTTATGTGGAACAATACGTGGAGGCCATCGAGAAGGTAATAATGATACTGGAACATTCTAGAAAGTTCTAGTCAACCTACACATTGTTAACTATGTGAATTACAATTACAATTGACATAGGTCAAACTAAAGCAAGGATTAAAAATTGCAATGACTATCTCTAGTGAAGGAAACGCATATTTACAAGTAAGTTCACAGTTCTACAACATTGTCATGGACCCACCCGGCCAACCCACCCAAAAGAAAAAATAAACATTGGAGTAAAATATCAATTTCGTGGTCAGTTTTGCGACTTTCGTCCAAAGGTTTGTTTTTCCGCATCTGGATCCAAAAGGTTTGAAATCTTGCCATTTTCATCCGGCTCATTAACTCTATCCATTTTTCTCCGTTGAGTCAAGGATATTTCTGTCTTTTTTGTTCATTTAAAGGGCGACTGTGAAAAAGACCGAATTGCCTTTAAGTTAACAAAAAGGATGGAAATACCCCTGACTTAACGTAGAAAAATGGATGGAGTTAACGAGCCGGATGAAAATGGAAAGATTTCAAACCTTTTGGATCCAGATGCGGAAAAACAAACCTTTGGACGAAAGTCGCAAAACTGGCTAAATCTCAGGGATGAAAATGCCATTATACTCTAAACATTGCTTAAGGTTAAGAGTTAAGAATTGCATTTAGGAAAGTCAATTTTGGAAGCTTTACAAGGAAGATAAATCTTCATGTTCCATAGTCATTAAAACGTCAGTGGGAGTCGTTTATCTTCTTGCTTGCCTCCTCGAGCCGTTTATGCCATCATTTTCCGTTGAGGTACTTAAGCAGCTTTCTTTGACCCGTCAACTTTCTCTCTCTGACGAGAACGGAGACGTAGAGAAGGCTAAAAAACCGTGGGAGATGGTACCTGCTGGCCACAGAATTGGGACCCCTGTGCTGTTGTTTAAAGAACTGGTATGTAATACAAATGCATGTGCTATTTTTGTGAGAATTATGCATCTGGCTTACTGTTCTTGTGTTCATGTGCTATTTTTTGTGATATGTAGAAAGATGAAGAGGTGGAATTCTTTAGAGCAAAGTTTGCTGGCAGTCAAGCAGACCGAGCTGTCAAGGCAGAAGCTGAAGCAAATAAAATCGCTAAACAATTGAAGAACTCGAAACTTTCCGCTTGAACAATTTATTTTTGGCTCCTTTTTACTTGTATGTGTGTTTGTTGTAATTACTAGTTCCAGTCAAGTTTCTTTTCCTGCACGCCCCCTTCTTGAGCATGCTTTTCTCTCCATCCCCTTTAATGAACTCTAGTTGAACCGATACGTTGTTTGATTATCGAATGAATGTTTAGCTTACAATAAATAGCTCATTACAAGGAACAATATATTACACATTGGTAACTATTCTGAGAATTCTACGGCTGTTCGTTTTACTGGTGTATTTAATGTAGTTAATATGATCTAAATGTGAGGAATGTGCAAACTTCAGAAAACAACCCGATTATTACTTTAGTTTGTACTGATTGATACTACTTTTTTGTCTTTAAACTTAGTTGTTCATTCTTGGTGATTGAATATATGTGTTCTAGATTTCATCTGTTCATTTTGTGAATATTAGTGCTCCATTTATATAGATGTAGTGAAGGGGGAAATTTAACTATCTTTGAGCTTGATGATAACCGTGTCTGTTTTATAGTGTAGTGCTTAGATTATGTTGAAATCGTACTCTTATATATATGGGCCAATTATGTTTAAACAGGATATAGACGAGATTTTCTCGTAAGACTGATGTGTGTTAAAGTTACTAATTTACTTACCTATTTAGCCTTATTTGAGAATGTAGATTACTCCTATATTGTTGCAGATAAAAGTGGAAAGAAAGAAAGTGTGGCTAAACCTAAGGTTGATGCTGAACAAGAAATTACTATCAACCGACTAGATATCCGTCTTGAATTAATTACAAAAGTTCAAAAGCATCCGAAAGCTGATTCTTGATATGTAGAAGAAATTGATGTTGGTGAAGGGCAACCTAGGACCGTTGTCAGCGGACTAGTCAAATTTGTTCCAACTGTTGAGATGCAGGTTCGTTTCTTTTGGCATTGTACCCTTTATGATTTCGAACAGCTGCTTTAGAGT
Organism: Scalesia atractyloides; assembly: GCA_947069175.1. Taxonomy (NCBI): domain Eukaryota; kingdom Viridiplantae; phylum Streptophyta; class Magnoliopsida; order Asterales; family Asteraceae; genus Scalesia; species Scalesia atractyloides. The sequence goes on from CAMTDV010000001.1 coordinate 92,224,827, forward strand.
GTTTCTATCTCAAACGGGTCGACTAAAACATTTAGCCAAGAGGGAAAAGGTTAGTGAGTCGAATGGGTTGAAATTTGAAAGATAGTATTTGCAGGTCAACCCGTCCCCCCACCCCTACCATCTTGTCGCCTCTAGCATCTGTGAAGTGTTAACCTCATCGTAATATATGGGTAAATACCATATAAATAGCTAGGGGTGTTAAAAAAGCTTGGCTCACTCGGAAAAAAGCTCGAAAAAACTCGGTTGTAAACGAGCCGAGCTCGAGCTAGGCCAGGCTCGGACATGAGCCGGCTTGAGTTATTTTATTTTATATAGATTAATTTTAGAGTTAAATGCTTGGTTGGTCCCTATGGTTTGCAAATCTTGCAGACTTGGTCCCAGTGGTTCACTAATTACACACTTGGTCCCAGTAGTTTCAAATTTTGCACTCGGGTGGTCCTTACCACTAACCTTTGTTAGATTTCTCAGTTAAGTATATGCAAAATTACTATATTACCCTTGACTCAGGTTCGAGCCTCAATCCCATCGGTTCAGACCTCGCCGGTGACGTCACTCTCACGCGCCGCCGCACACGCCCAAAACCATTCCATATTTGTGACGTCACTCGCTTACTCGCCGCGGTTAAACACTGCACCACCTCCGCCATCGCCGGACGCTTCTCCGCCGTCGATCTCACACACCTCGCCGCCAACACCGCCAGCATCCTCACGGCAGCGACGGACATAAAGTGCATCAACAATTTCCCCCTTATACGTCACTGTCGAAGCTTGATCTTGAAATTTGATAGTTGTGTTTGAATATTCTGCAACTTTAATCAGGTATCAGTCGATGTCGTAGAACGCGTCAACAAATTCCCCTTGATTGATGATCTGGGCTTGCGTTATCAATATTAAAGCACCAATTACCCCTGAAATTAATTCCTCCAGTAATTAATCTTCAGTTCTTTAGTTGCACGGTTCCCGACCTCCTCAGATTTGATCAAGCGATAAATTTTCTCGAATAACCCCCAACTTGAAACTCATCAATGCAGCTTCTCTGTTTCAACTTTAACAATATCTGTGTTCGGTTTTAGCGCACTCCTCCTATGCTCGATCCTATGATCTTCAAAAACCCAACAGACAATTGATAGAAAATTCGAATTACCACACTGGCAAACTTCAAGTCTGTGAATACCTGCAAAATCTGAAATCCCGGTTTCCGTAATCAAAATTGATCAGCAAATCGGTAATTTTTTCAATCAGCAAATCTTCATCGGAAAAACTATCTGTCAATACGCGGCAACTTTTTCTTCTTCGTTCAAGATCCGTAATGTAATCTTCATCTTTCATAACAATCTCAAATGTATAGTCTATTTCGTGAGCAACCGGTACATTGCTTTGTCTGAAAAACCCGTATATCATCTTCTTTAGTCATGAATTGCAAGTATATAGCCTTCCTCATCAGTCCCAGCGCAACTGGATCAACATAACATCATCATTTCCTGGCGGTTAGTCCGGAAAACAATTCATTTGCGTTGCAGATTTAAATTGGATACTTTGGTCTATCAAAGAGCTCCCATGAACACTCTCTGATAACTACTCGTGCCACTTAGCAGTTGTGTGTGCTAACCGGCTTATACAAGGACTCAGGCATCAACGTGACCACGACTACAAAATCCTATAAACAACTCATTTAGGACTCAGTTATGCAACCCCTCTTTTATGAAAAGTAGACATCAACTTGATCTCATCACTAATGAATTCTGACTACACTTTGATCTCGTACAGAAAAATCTAAAACACTTTGCATTCTCCAGATAATATGCAGTCGGAATCACCCGAATACTGTTGCAACGTCACGAATTTAAAAAATGCCGAAATCTTAACATATACGTGAAAATTTTTATTCCCCCTCATTTTTGTAAATTCTAACCATACCAATTTTTTTCACTGAAATTCCCCCTCAAATCTAGAAAAATAAGTTTTCATCAAAAGCGGATTTAACGTTAAGGCCTATTAATAGTCACTATACCAGAAGATAAACCTTTCGCACAGGTTTCCATGACTACCCCAATATCTTCAACATTTTGTGACCATATTATCAAAATATATACTCTAAAGCTCCAGACAGTGTCCCCGAACATCCTGTATCGGTCGTTAAAATCTTGAAAAAATTTCTATCACCAATTTTTTTCTAGACACTCGTCTCGTCAATACAATCAACAAATTTTTCAATTTTTTAGGCATATCACACTTCGTACGATGTGGGTCATCACTTCGTACTAGGTGACACACGTCGTACATACGATTATCACCTTTTTTTCGATCCAGAATCTTTATTTCTTTAAATTTCAAGATGATTCTTCCATAGACTGGTCGAAAATCATTTTCTAACGATCCTATGGTTTCAATTTTACGTTTTGTTCGTGGATTGTCCCTTTATTTGATGATTTACGTCTAAAACCTCCAAACCTCCATAATTCATGAGCGTAGGTGATTCAATCGTCTGTTAGATCAACTAAATCGGTGTCGTAGCTCTGATACCAGTTGTAGGTCCCAGTGATGGCGGTTCTAGACGAAATTTTGGCGTATGATAGTACCGATTCGGTAGAACCCGTTATTAAGAAAGGAGTAGAAACAGAATCAGCGAAAGCATTCATTCATACCGAAAGAATATAATCTTGTCTGGGCGGAATTCTTGAAGAGATTCCGCCAATGTTTCCTCTCTGGGAACTTCCAAAACTTACAAAACAATGAACACACAACACATATGTATAGACATGAGGACCTCGTACGAAGTGATCATACTGCTTCGTACAAAGTGACCACTTCATACGAAGTGACACTTTTGCTCCTCTCACGTTCGTACTTGGATCGTGTGTTCGTATTTAATCTATACAATATTCAATACACGCTCTATCTAGCCTATTCACACAGTGACGAACATAAAGTGCATCAACAGATACAAATAAGAAATAACTTCATATATCCCCTTAAAACTTATATTTAAAAAATAATTTGAAATTTATGATGCCCTTTTGTTCTTTTGCACAACACCCCTACCCAAATAAAGAATTGTTTTTAAATCCTTTATCCTCTTTAAATTTGGACCGGTTACAGAACACTAACAGGTTACATGTTTATGTGTTTACTATTTATGGTTTTAGGACGGGTTACGAGTTAAGTGTTTATTGTTTATGGAAAAGTACTTAAATAGTGCGAGAAGGGTATATTTTTTTAATGGCAAATTGGAACTTTATTCAAGCAACAAAAACTACCCCATAGCAAGATGCTACGGAAGTCAACAGTACTAAGGTTTTCAAGAAATTATGAGAGAACAGGTTAAGAAAATTTATTAGTTATAAAATAAAACACATAAAGGTAAAACAAATAAATTTACTTAATTAATTAAAGAGAACTTCTAAATTTATAAAAAAAAAGATAACTAGTCTTCTTCAATGACATGAGCAGATCATCAAATAGGTTTCATCAAATCCGCACGAAGATTGTTATGTGTATCGTATTAACAACCGAACTTATACCCGGTTTCAAATACCCACTTATACCCAAACCCGATCATACCCTACTAAAGTACATAGGGTATGGTTTTTTTTTCCGCAATGCTCATATCCGAACCCTACTCAATTTCTCTCAATACCCGATTATACTCAGAGCCGGTTCCATACCAAGAATCAGTTATTAAAAAAAACTTGATTTATGAACTTTTATAGGGGGTGATGGTCAACTGAAGTGCAGTTTTATAATATATATATATATATATATATATATAAGTTGTGCAACACCCACATATTAACAAAATATAAATAATCAACATTTGTGTGCATAAATGTGTGTACCTCATGTTTTGGAAGGTTTTCAGAAAAAAAAAAAATAATGTTTCATTTTTAACCCAAAGCTATTTGTTTTTATTTATAATACCAAAAGTTTTCATCTTTTGCAATTTAACCATACAACTTTTGTACTTTCAACTTTGGTCCCCACACTTTTCATATTTCAGGGATTTTTCGTTTTAAATTTTGCTAGTTAACACGGCGTAATGTGTGTGTGTGGTTCAACATTTTAACATTTCGTTTTATGCTTCGTATTAGATTTTGCGAGTTAATACGGCTCAACGTGCGCTATGGTTCAACGTTTTTACGCTGTCTATCTTTTTCCCGTTTGACAAGTTCGTGACGACGCACGGAGTCCTAAATCGACTTAATTATTATTTTCTATATTTTATGTTGTAGTCTAATTTATTCACATTAATACATCGTAACTTCAGTATTGGTTGTCGCTGACGGTATTATGACATTGGTACTATTCGGCACGGTTTTACGCCCCCGCCTCATTGTGACGAGTGGTAAATCTAGTTAGATATAAAAAGGAAAATAATATAACAAATAATAGAAAAAAACAATTAAGTAAACAAATACATTTCCTATCTCTATCTAATCGAGGCCTCCTTGTTCTTCTTGATTGTGACATATTCTTCTTCCTATTGAATGATTGTGTCGTATCCATTACCGTGTAGACTAGAAAATGTTAATTTCATCCGATGAAGATGAAGAATCCGTGATGTAAAAGAATTCTAAAGTTATTGAAGAATTGTGTAGAAAATGTGTAATAGAATTGGTGTACGACATGTTTAAATAGGTGTGTAAGATTTTTTTTTTCTAATGACTCTTTTTATCTCAACAGTCAAATATCAAATTAATAGTAAAGAAACAGGACGCGAAACTTAGGCTACGCATCAAAGGGAAAAGGACCGCGACCAAGGAGGATGGCTTAAAAGGAACATCATAAAATCTTCTCAAGACTGTATTGTATGTATCCTTTGTGGTGAAGGAGGACCACCGGAAACATCTTTTCATAGCCTGCTACAATGGTGAAGGATACAACATATTCACATTCTTAGTTCACAAGCAGCAACAAAAATAAGGAGCTTGCTCAACTTATGCACTTGGTCATGATCACATCCGGGTGGCGGAGCTTCACCAAAAGTTTTCCAAAGGATAAAAGTCATGGGACCCTTTCCTATTGCTATTTTCGGGTTATATAATCTAGTCGGCTATTCGATTCGGGTAATAATAACTCCAAATAAAACTAAATAATATTCATTCAAATGACCTGTTTTTACACATAAAAAAACTAAATATGAACCCTCACGTTTCATTTATATAAAAACTAGTTTCAAACTTTATTCAAACTCAATTCAAGTTTAAAAACAATTATAAAAAATTACTAATAGCCCGTTCTTCACGTTTTTTTAACTCAATACGAAAATACGTATAAATTTTTGAACAATAAACTTGGTAGGGGCAGGGAAATTTTAGGCAAAACAATTTGCGGGGCGGACTTATATAATTTTAAAAATTTTGAACGAAAGATCGGAAAAATTACACTACTAACCGAATCATTTGCGGGAGCGAGTGCACCCTATAGCCGCTTAAAAGTTGCACCCCTGATCACATCCTATTGGCCAATTTGGGAGGTGCAGGACGAATTAATCTTTTCCAACACACCGGTCTCTGTTACAAGAAATTTGGAAGACAAAAACATCAAGATGCCTATGAGTGGAAAGCTAGTCAAAACTCAAAACTACGGAATGGTCAAAGTGGTGTATCTTTATAGTTTGATTTTGTAACTATATAAGCCTATTGGGCGTGGTGATGAGCCTAAAAGGACGAGCCTAGGATGTGGTGATGAGCCCCTTTATATATACATATGTATGTATGTATATGTGTGTGTGATTAAAAGAAAGAGCCCCATCGAGGAAGGCATGGGGAGGACGAGGGCGACGCGACGAGCCGGGTGGGGGCGGTGTGGACGGGGCTCGACGTTCTGAGCCGACCCCACACCGCATAGCCTAATTAGCACAGGTGTCGCCCTGTTCTAGCTCCTGGCTAGTTCGATTATTTAATAAAATTTTGCCTTAAAGATCTTGAAGAGTTTACGGGTTAACGTGTTAGAGTTGATATAAACATAAAAATTTTACAAAATTTAGAAAAACATATCTAAATAATAATCAAAATAATAAAAACTTAAAGAGTTTACGGGTTAACGTGTTAGAGCTGATATAAACATAAAAGTTTTACAAAATTTAGATAAACATATCTAAATAATAATCAGAATAATAGAAACTCAAAAATGACTCATTTACTCATGAGTTTCACTTAAAATGAGAAATTTTGTGAAACTAAAGTGATAAAAATATTGTTTAAGTATGCTGGGAACTTAGGTAGTGGTAGTAAAGTTAATAGAAAAAAATAATGAAAAAAAGGTGCGTAAAGTTGATGTCCAAGTTTTTAACTTGGGGACCAAGTTGGGCTTTGGATATATATAGTCTTCAATCCTTTCCTTAACATCTGAACCGTTAATTTACAAAAATAATTAACAGAAAACCGTTATCGAAAGATAGAGGATTTCATTAGAGGTATCATCAAAGCAGGAAAAGCAAGGTACGAACTCTCAAATACGACATGTTGACTCTTATAAGTGTTCCGTTGATTTTTGTGTCGAACAAACAATACAATAAAACTACTACGTGTAAAATATTATTTGTTTAAAGATTTTGTAGTTGTAACGATGTTCTAAATTCAAAAGTTGCTAGTTATGTTATATCTATTGAGACAACAGAACATCCATCAGGGTAACGATTAAAACTATATTGTTAACATTTACATGCACGCATACATAAAATGTTACTTAATTGTATAAAGATTTTGTTTATAAATTGTGCGTTGAATCCAAGTTGTGAGTTTATAAAAGATTAAAACCGGCAAGATTATGGATTTAAGTTATTGGCGGGTTCCTCTTTATTATCAACATATATAACAAATAATAGATTCCACACTTGGGCCATTCAAAAATGTTTTTGCTTTAGACACTTGGGCCAATTAATTAAACAGAAAACAAAACGTCAATTGGGCTATTAGAAGAGAAAAGGGACGGTGGGCATTTGCCCACCCTGCCTAAACTGTGCACCCGCCACTATGTGTGAGTGTGTATATATATAGGGTTAAGATCATGTGAGAAACAATATGTTAATTGAGAAATTTGATAAACATTCTGGACCACACATTGTTCCTAAGCTTTTCGTAATATATACATATGTATAGTTTAAAATTGACTATATACATATGTGTATAATTTAAGATTTGACCATATACATATATGTATATAGTCAACTTTAAACTTTACATATGTATATATTACGAAAAGCTTAGGAGGTCCAGAATGTTGAATGTTTCTCAAAAATGGTGGAATTCTTTTAGGATATATATGTGTGTTATCTTGGATTCTCTTGGTACATATTGATTTAGCATTCTAACAAGATATGAAGAGCATATACAATTGTTCTAGATTAAAAACCAAAACGATTGACAAGGTTTCCGCCATATAACTTCGGATTCTTCATTAAAGTACTTTAGAATTTTAAATAAAGCTAATTATAAAAAAAGCTTCATCTAACCTATAGATTCACCAAATGTGAATAAGGTTAGCAAGCATATTTTAGATGAATTGATCGAATTCGATACTCCATTAACATCCACACAACTTTTCATTAGTGATGAACAATTGTAGTTGTTTCAAATTGGCATTACCAATAAAGCTTTTTTTATTTTATTTTTTATTCTGTATTATTTTAAAGGTGGCTCGTATTAGCTTTAGAGTTTAACTGGAACCATGTTAATTGAACCCGTATAGTTTCACCTCTAAGTTTATGTAAAATATAGTTAAAAATATGTATATACAGTTATATACACACTTGTATAATTCATTAATATTGGGAAAATTATTATTAGATTTAAAAACAATATTATTGTGGTGTATATATATGGTGATCTATTATCATTTACAGAAAGCCACTAAGAGCATAACAAATGTTCCACATAAAAACCAAAGTGGTTGACAAAGATTCCACCATGTGGAATTTGGATGTTTCCACAAAAAGTTTAGAATTTACAATAAAGCTAATTACAAACAGATCCATATGAGCTATCAATTAACGGAATACAAACATGATTATAAAACAAGTTACAGATAACAGAATAAACTAATGAAATTCGATGCTTTATTAATATCTTAATCACGGGGGCGTATCCGTGATGGCTGGTGACCACGCATGGAACACCGATGCCACCCGTGGTCATTACGCGTGGAGCATATAACGCGTCGACTCTATCACGCGTTGAAGATGATGATGACCATTGCAAATTCAAACATTGGAGGTGGCTTGGTGACTGTTTGAGCATTTTACTTTTATATAAAAGAACCTTTAAACACTATATAAACCCATTCAATTTAACTTTTTAAACCCACAAAAATATGTCATCTCTACAATCACATTCTTTAACCCAAAAAATGAAAGGCTCAAACAAACGTGGTTCGGGTTTGAAAAAAAAAACAAACACGACCAAAGGTTCGAGCTAATCTTGGCGAGCCCGCGAGATTTCGAAACGAAATTGTTAATTTATTTTTTTTAAAAAAATGAAAAAAAAACCTCACTAGTGTTTGTTTACATAAATATTACAAATCACCATTTAGTTTGGGAGTACTAGAGGAAAATAAGTTGAAAAGTGGGAATGATGTGGTACAAATGGAAAGTTAAGAGTGTTATTATTGATGAAAGTTGAGATTATTTAAATCCAATATCCTAAACTTAACTTGTATTTGTATTAGTCCTTTCTTGTTCTTCTCCATAGTACATTTTTTATACTAAATGTAAAGCAATTTAAATTCGCATAATCTAAAGTTTAAATCATAAATTTAACCCATCGAAATGAACCAAGAAACCAACCAACCAACCATCGTATACTATTATATAAAAATACACATGTTATGTAAGATTATAATAATTTTATTGAGTAAATGTAACGAATCTTTTTTATTATTGTCACTTCAATTCAATTTGGTGGAAAGCAGAATCTGTAACTCAGTGGATGCTCATATTCATATATAAACGAGTTTTGTTTCAGTTACAACAAAGAAACTACGCTAACAGCAGGAGGCAGGCAGCAGTAACGAACGATCTTCTCTCTCAATCAAAAGTCAAAACCCTTGAAAAATCTCCGGTGGCAGATATGTTCACCGGCGACGTTCCGAAATCACCCAAGCTTCCGATTCCGGGCAAAAGAAACATACTCATCACCAGTGCCCTGCCGTACGTCAACAACGTTCCTCACCTTGGAAACATCATCGGCTGTAAGTTTAGTGTGTGAGTGTGTGTGTATATATATATATATATAGGTTTCTGCTGTTGAACTGTAAATTGTGATCGACTGATCATTAACGATGAAGTGTGAACTAATTTTGTTACCTGTAGGTGTGTTTAGTACATATACATGTAAATTGTCATCTGTTGTAAGTTAAGTATATATATATATAATATATATATATAATTAGGTTTCTGTTGTTGAATTGTAAGCTGGTGATGGACTGATCAAGTGATCATTAATGATGAACTAATTTTGTTACTGTAGGTGTGTTGAGTGCAGATGCGTTTGCACGGTATTGTCGATTGAGGGGGTACAATGCTATATACGTGTGCGGAACTGATGAGTATGGAACGGCCACCGAGACCAAAGCTTTGGAAGAGAATTGCACTCCGAAAGAGATATGCGATAAGTAATTAACTTTCTGTATTTCATGTTATTTAATATATGCAATGAAATAATCTCAAATCATTGGCAATTGAACAATTGATTTTGGATTTTAAATTTTGTTCATTTATCCAAAAAAAAAGTTGATTACTTGTCTCTGTAGATATCATGCAATTCACAGAGACGTCTATAAATGGTTTGACATAAGTTTTGATGAGTTTGGACGAACTTCAACCCCGCAACAAACCGAAGTTTGCCAATCAATCTTTAAAAAGTTAATGGAGAACAAATGGCTATCTGAAAACACAATGCAGCAGGTACACATATGACTTATATAGTTATATATTTGTTTATATTAATCATTTTTGGCATCCAAGATGTATTTAAGTTAAGTACATGTTATATTCTGCAGCTTTATTGTGATACATGCCAGAAATTTTTAGCTGACCGCCTTGTTGAAGGTAGCTGCCCGACACCAGGTTGTCATTATGATTCTGCACGAGGAGATCAATGTGAAAAATGTGGCAAACTATTAAATCCAACAGAACTCGTTAATCCTAGATGCAAGGTAAATTGCTTCCTAAAATCAACAAAAAAAAAACAAGTCTCATGACTCCAATTTGGTCTGCAATTAGGTGTGTGCAAACAGTCCTCATATACGTGATACAAATCACCTGTTTCTTGAGCTTCCGTTGTTGGAGAATAAACTTCGGGATTACATCAGCAGCATGTCAGTGGCTGGATCATGGAGTCAAAATGCAATTCAAGCTACAAACGCGTGGCTCAAAGAAGGGCTAAGGGAACGATGCATTACTCGAGATTTAAAGTGGGGTGTTCCCGTCCCTCATGAGAGTTTCAAAGACAAGGTTGTTATTCTCTCTTATACCTGCATTATATTTAGAGTAAAGTATACGGATGGTCCTGTGATTAATCAAAATTTTGGATTTAGTCCCTATCTTTTCAAAAGTACACTGATGGTCCATGTGGTTTGTACTTTGTAACGCATTTAGTCCACAACTTTTGCCAAAAGTACATGGATGGTCCCTATGGACAACCAAAATTTTGGATTTAGTCCCTATCTTTTCAGAAGTACACAGATGGTCCCTGTGGTTTGTACTTCGTAACGCATTTAGTCCTCAACTTTTGCCAGAAGTACATGGATGGTCCTTGTGGTTAACCAAAATTTTGGATTTAGTCCCTATCTTTTCAAAAGTACACAGATATTCTCTGTGGTTTGTACTTTGTAACACATTTAGTTCTCAACTTTTGCCAAAAGTACATGGATGGTCCCTGTGGTTTGCACTTTGTAACGCATTTAGTCACTAAAAGTTGGGGACTAAATGCGTTACAAAGTGCTAACCAAAAGGACCATCCGTGTACTTTTGGCAAAAGTTGAGGACTAAATATGTTATAAAATGCAAACCATAGGGACCATCCATTTACTTTTGGAAGCTAGGGACTGAATCCAAAATTTTGGTTAACCACAGGGACCATCTGTGCACTTTACTCTTATATTTATGTTCACATAATAAATTAATTCTTATTGCCGAGTGTTATGTGCCTTATGTCCAAGGCTTGATGCAAACCTACTATCGAGCCGGGGGTCTCACTGGAAGCAGCCTCTCTATTCCTAATGGGTAGAGGTAAGGCTGTCTACATCTTACCCTCCTCAGACCCTACCTTAGCTTTGCTATTGGTGGGATTTACTGAGTATGATGATGATGATGATGATGATGATGAATAATAAGTTAATTCTTACTTTCGTTCTCCTATCGTGCAACGGTTAGGTTTTCTATGTATGGTTTGATGCACCGATTGGATATGTCTCGATCACTTCGTGTTACACACCTGAGTGGGAGAAGTGGTGGAAGAATCCCGAAAATGTAGAGTTGTATCAGTTTATGGGCAAGGATAATGTACCGTTTCACACAGTAAGTGCAGTTTCTTCAAGTAACTTGTCTTTTGGTATTATAGTACAATGTTTTTATTCAAGTATAACTTTTAAATGAAATTTTCCAGGTCATGTTTCCCTCTACGCTTCTCGGAACCGATGAAAAATGGACTTTGATGAAGACTATCAGTGTTACAGAGTACCTAAACTATGAAACAGGTATCTTTTATACTTACGTTTTTGTTGACACGCGTATCACCTTATTGTTATTCTCATATTTGGAGGTTATGTACTTATGTGTAGGTAAGTTTTCAAAGAGCAAGGGTGTTGGAGTTTTTGGTAATGATGCGAAGGATACAAATATTCCTGTAGAAGTATGGCGATACTATTTACTTACTAACAGGCCAGAGGTACAACAGTTGTTTATCATATCATTGACTATTTGATCTTCACTCTTAGTGACTTGCTTTTATTTTCTCTCTCTGATTATCGGGGTTGCAAATATAGGTGTCAGACACATTATTCACATGGGCCGATTTGCAGGCGAAGCTAAACAGCGAATTGCTAAATAATTTAGGAAATTTCATTAACCGTGTCTTGAGCTTTATCGCTAAAGATCCAGGTTCTTTTATATTCTTTTTATCATCTTTGATTCTGCTATCAAAGATATTAACAATTTCATTGACAGATTCAGGGGGATCAGGTTACAATTCCATCATTCCTGATGCTGCTGAGGGTGCTGAAACACATCTTATATCAAAGACTTTTGGAGATAGAATCGGTACTTATGTGGAACAATACGTGGAGGCCATCGAGAAGGTAATAATGATACTGGAACATTCTAGAAAGTTCTAGTCAACCTACACATTGTTAACTATGTGAATTACAATTACAATTGACATAGGTCAAACTAAAGCAAGGATTAAAAATTGCAATGACTATCTCTAGTGAAGGAAACGCATATTTACAAGTAAGTTCACAGTTCTACAACATTGTCATGGACCCACCCGGCCAACCCACCCAAAAGAAAAAATAAACATTGGAGTAAAATATCAATTTCGTGGTCAGTTTTGCGACTTTCGTCCAAAGGTTTGTTTTTCCGCATCTGGATCCAAAAGGTTTGAAATCTTGCCATTTTCATCCGGCTCATTAACTCTATCCATTTTTCTCCGTTGAGTCAAGGATATTTCTGTCTTTTTTGTTCATTTAAAGGGCGACTGTGAAAAAGACCGAATTGCCTTTAAGTTAACAAAAAGGATGGAAATACCCCTGACTTAACGTAGAAAAATGGATGGAGTTAACGAGCCGGATGAAAATGGAAAGATTTCAAACCTTTTGGATCCAGATGCGGAAAAACAAACCTTTGGACGAAAGTCGCAAAACTGGCTAAATCTCAGGGATGAAAATGCCATTATACTCTAAACATTGCTTAAGGTTAAGAGTTAAGAATTGCATTTAGGAAAGTCAATTTTGGAAGCTTTACAAGGAAGATAAATCTTCATGTTCCATAGTCATTAAAACGTCAGTGGGAGTCGTTTATCTTCTTGCTTGCCTCCTCGAGCCGTTTATGCCATCATTTTCCGTTGAGGTACTTAAGCAGCTTTCTTTGACCCGTCAACTTTCTCTCTCTGACGAGAACGGAGACTAGAGAAGGCTAAAAAACCGTGGGAGATGGTACCTGCTGGCCACAGAATTGGGACCCCTGTGCTGTTGTTTAAAGAACTGGTATGTAATACAAATGCATGTGCTATTTTTGTGAGAATTATGCATCTGGCTTACTGTTCTTGTGTTCATGTGCTATTTTTTGTGATATGTAGAAAGATGAAGAGGTGGAATTCTTTAGAGCAAAGTTTGCTGGCAGTCAAGCAGACCGAGCTGTCAAGGCAGAAGCTGAAGCAAATAAAATCGCTAAACAATTGAAGAACTCGAAACTTTCCGCTTGAACAATTTATTTTTGGCTCCTTTTTACTTGTATGTGTGTTTGTTGTAATTACTAGTTCCAGTCAAGTTTCTTTTCCTGCACGCCCCCTTCTTGAGCATGCTTTTCTCTCCATCCCCTTTAATGAACTCTAGTTGAACCGATACGTTGTTTGATTATCGAATGAATGTTTAGCTTACAATAAATAGCTCATTACAAGGAACAATATATTACACATTGGTAACTATTCTGAGAATTCTACGGCTGTTCGTTTTACTGGTGTATTTATTAATATGATCTAAATGTGAGGAATGTGCAATCTTCATCGGAAAAACTATCTGTCAATACGCGGCAACTTTTTCTTCTTCGTTCAAGATCCGTAATGTAATCTTCGTCTTTCATAACAATCTCAAATGTATAGTCTATTTCGTGGCAACCGGTACATTGCTTTGTCTGAAAAACCCGTATATCATCTTCTTTAGTCATGAATTGCAAGTATATAGCCTTCCTCATCAGTCCCAGCGCAACTGGATCAACATAACATCATCATTTCCTGGCGGTTAGTCCGGAAAACAATTCATTTGCGTTGCAGATTTAAATTGGATACTTTGGTCTATCAAAGAGCTATCCCATGAACACTCTCTGATAACTACTCGTGCCACTTCGCAGTTGTGTGTGCTAACCGGCTTATACAAGGACTTAGGCATCAACGTGACCACGACTACAAAATCCTATAAACAACTCATTCAGGACTCAGTTAAGCAACCCCTCTTTTATGAAAAGTAGACATCAACTTGATCTAATCACTAATGAATTCTGACTACACTTTGATCTCGTACAGAAAAATCTAAAACACTTTGCATTCTCCAGATAATATGCAATCGGAATCACCCGAATACTGTTGCAACGTCACGAATTTAAAAAATGCCGAAATCTTAACAAATACGTGAAAATTTTTATTCCCCTCATTTTTGTAAATTCTGACCATACCAATTTTTTTCACTGAAATTCCCCCTCAAATCTAGAAAAATAAGTTTTCATCAAAAACGGATTTAACGTTAAGGCCTATTAATAGTCACTATACCAGAAGATAAACCTTTCGCACAGGTTTCCATGACTACCCCAATATCTTCAACATTTTGTGACCATATTATCAAAATATATACTCTGAAGACAGTGTCCCCGAACATCCTGTATCGGTCGTTAAAATCTTGAAAAAATTTCTATCACCAATTTTTTTCTAGACACTCGTCTCGTCAATACAATCAACAAAATTTTTCAATTTTTTAGGCATATCACACTTCGTACGATGTGGGTCATCACTTCGTACTAGGTGACACACGTCGTACATACGATTATCACCTTTTTTTCGATCCAGAATCTTTTTTTCTTTAAATTTCAAGATGATTCTTCCATAGACTGGTCGAAAATCATTTTCTAACGATCTATGGTTTCAATTTTACGTTTTGTTCGTGGATTGTCCCTTTATTTGATGATTTACGTCTAAAACCTCCAAACCTCCATAATTCATGAGCGTAGGTGATTCAATCGACTGTTAGATCAACTAAATCGGTGTCGTAGCTCTGATACCAGTTGTAGGTCCCAATGATGGCGGTTCTAGACGAAAGTTTTGGCGTATGATAGTACCGATTCGGTAGAACCCGTTATTAAGAAATGAGTAGAAACAGAATCAGCGAAAGCATTCATTCATACCGAAAGAATATACATCTTGTCTGGGCGGAATTCTTGGAGAGATTCCGCCAATGTTTCCTCTCTGGGAACTTCCAAAACTTACAAAACAATGAACACACAACACATATGTATAGACATGAGCACCTCGTACGAAGTGAGCATACTGCTTCGTACGAAGTGACCACTTCGTACGAAGTGACACTTTTGCTCCTCTCGGTTCGTACTTGGATCGTGTGTTCGTATCTAATTTATACAATATTCAATACACGCTCTATCTAGCCTATTCACACAATGACGAACATAAAGTGCATCAACAGATACAAATAAGAAATAATTTCATATATCCCCTTAAAACTTATATTTAAAAAATAATTTGAAATTTATGATGCCCTACCCCTACCCAAATAAAGAATTGTTTTTAAATCCTTTATCCTCTTTAAATTTGGACCGGTTACAGAACACTAACAGGTTACATGTTTAGTGTTTACTGTTTATGGTTTTAGGACGGGTTACGAGTTAAGTGTTTATTGTTTATGGAAAAGTACTTAAATAGTGCGAGAAGGGTATATTTTTTTAATGGCAAATTGGATCATTTATTCAAGCAACAAAAAACTACCCCATAGCAAGATGCTACGGAAGTCAACAGTACTAAGGTTTTCAAGAAATTATGAGAGAACAGGTTAATACAAACAATTGTTTTCTAGCTACACCACTAGAAGTATCTCCAATCGTTCCTTAAGCACGCCTGAATCTTCATTCTTAGTTTCATCCATTGAAACGAGCTTTCCTTTTTCTCCTCCACTATTTTGTGTGCCACACCATTTTTTGCATTGAATATTATCGTATTTCGTGTTTGCAATAGGCTCAATGCTGTTAGCATAAAGATTGCGTGTGTCCCCTTTTTCTTCACCTTCGACCATTGGACAACATTTACCATATTGAACATACCTTTAAGTGTGTTTGCATTTAAGTCGGAGGGTAGTTTTACCCAATTACATATCTGAGTCCAAACCAAGTCAGCGAAGTCACAAGTTTTTAACACATGATTCGGCGTTTCATCCAGGCATCCACACATGCTGCGTATCACCGATGGAAGTGTCACGCCTCTTAACATCAGTTGAGTGGTTGTCGGTATCTTGCCCTCCACAGCCCTCCATACGAACATATTGCATTTTTGTGAGGCCCAATTGTTCCAGAAGAAATCTGTTGCTGTCATATTCAAGTTCAACTGATTTGCCAGCAGGTGTCTTGACGCTTTTTACCGAGAATCCAGCCCGTCTTCACCTTTCCACACCCACCGGTTACCTTGATCTGTTAACTGTTGTTGCACTAACAAACCCAATAAGTCCACCATCTGTTGTTTCTCCTTGTAAGATGGTGAATACTGATTGATCCATTCATTCATTAACGATTACAATATATAGAGATGGTACGAAACCCTAGATACCTAAAGTGAGCCCTGGGGCTCACATAATATAGTCCAATACTCCCCCCGCAGTCGGAGCCGTAGAGAATCGGACGTTCAGACTGAAATAAAAAAACATAAACAAAACAATAACTTGTCTCGATCTCGGTTCTTGACTTGTACTGTCCCAATCCTCTCTAAAAAATCTGCAAGCTGCTTTATTTTGCCAAAATATAAATCCATATTCTTCGTGATCCCGAAGTGTTGCGGTGACCGTGGTCAGGCGGCGGCTAAGCACGGTAACAAAACTGTAGGATACTTGAAACTAAGATTAGGATTTCTTGACTTGAGTTTGATTCAAGACGTCCCCCTAAGTTGGTTCATGTCCCTGTATTCATCAACACGATTGCTATCCCAACCAAACAGAAGAAAGAAAAATAGATGGGAAAAAATTGACACCCAACGACCGAGGTGGCGGTGTGTCAAATCGAAGGTCAGTGACCGTAGTCAGGCAGCGTTCTCCATTGGTCGCGGCGGCGAACACAAAAAAGAAAAGAAAAGAAATAAATAGACACCTGGTGACCGTGGTCGTGCGGCGGTGTGTCAAACCAAAGGCCGATGACCGTAGTCAGGCGGTGATCTCAGGTGGCAGCGGACCATGGTCCGGCAATGACAAAAGAAAGGAAAGGAACTAGGAGATGAGATAGCAGATCTGGAACTAGAGACATAACCCAGCAAGAAATCTTCATCGTAATGAAAGAATGGGCGGGTTTGCGGGAACTAATTGAAACAAAACCAAACAAATTCGTCGAAACGAAAATCCAATCGGATAGGAAGGTGCAACCTGAGTTTCAGAGCAAACCAAAAAAAATTCTTCGGCAACGGCAGCTCTACTCGCTAACAATCAGTTTCGCTTTGTGTGTAAGTCTTTGTTCAACGATCATGACTGCAACTACGGCAACGATGACATAGAATGTTTGAAAGTTGCATTTTCAACGAAATATTTTAGATATATATTAATCATTGATAATGATATTATCAATGATTCAGTCGACCATTTTCAAATGTGATTATTAAATATTATTTGAAAACTACTTTCCAAACAATATTAATTATTTATGAAGATGAACAAGTTGCAGCAAGATGCGTTGAACGGCGAAACGAGAATACCGGAAGAAAAGTGATCCGGCTAATGAAAGGGTTAGATTGGAGGGTGAGACCACTAAAATCTGGAACCAAAATTGATATACTTTATTTCAAATGGGAAATAAGAAAAATAAACCGGAAACGAAAAAAAAGGACGGTCAGACAAGGCGGCGGCAATGGCAGCACGCCGCCCTGTCTAGGGTTTTTCTCAAGTGGTGACGGCCAGGGTTTGATTATTTGTGTGTGGCGCGGCGGAAACGGTATAGAGCGCGGGCTCTGATACCATGTAAGATGGTGAATACTGATTGATCCATTCATTCGTTAACGATTACAATATATAGAGATGGTACGAAACCCTAGATACCTAAAGTGAGCCCGTGGGCTCACACAATATAGTCCAATATATTAGACAAAATATAATATTGTGTTAGTATAGGGTTAGAAGTGTAATATTGTGGTCTATATAAACCACATCTAATGTAACCTCTAATCACAACTTCTATTACAACACAATTCTCTGATTTAACTTGGTATCAGAGCTTTGGAGTACAACCACCGGTGGGGCGGCCGAGCGCCGCCGCCCTACCACCACCACAAAACTGCGCACGATCTTCTTCTTCTACCCTCTGCCGCCCTTAACCATCACAACATCAACATCATCAGAATTGCTTCCACCCATGGCGAAACCGTAGCCACCACCACAAATACCATCGTTTTACACTAAAGCCGACAACCACCACCGCCACAACAACCAGAACCCTAGCTGCCGCCGTCATCACCATGAAACCCTAGCTCCGTCAGTTGCCGCTGATACAAACAAGCAGTTGTTGCTCCTTCAAACAACCATACCTCCTAGCGCTTAGGGTTGCAGAAATAACCTGCAATAATCAAAACCCTAAGTCGTCGCCGCCACATTACTACGGTTGCCTTTTTCCGGCAAGTAACACCTCAAAAAAAAAAAAAAAACAAAACAAAACAAAGAGGACTTGATAGGGGAGAAGACAACAAGGGAAACAATTCCCTATTAAAATTGTCGGTTGAAAAAACAAAACAGTTGAAAAAAAACAGTTGAAAAAAAAAACCTACACAAAGTGCTGCTGTCTAAGAATTGTTGCGGAAGAACAAGGCGAAGCAAGGAGGAAAAGAATGAAGACAAACTATCTTTCTTTTTTTGTTTTTAAGTTTTCAAACAAAGTCACTCCCGTGTGCTTAGTTTGTGGGGGAGTATCAGACAATGTATAATATTGTGTTAGTATAGGGTTAGAAGTGTAATATTGTGGTCTATATAAACCACATCTAATGTAACCTCTAATCACAACTTCTAATACAACACAATTCTCTGATTTAACTCTCTTGGTTAGTATTGAGAATCCGAGACCAGGTCCAGTCCCAGAATCTTCCACCGTTGTGCGATCTATAACAATCTTTCACACTCACTCGTTTTTCTTTGGCTAGTTGGTAAACCAATGGGAACTTATCCCGTAAAGGTTCGTCCCCAATCCAAGTATCCACCCAAGACATTGTTTTCTCACCCGATACTAATCATAAATAATATCTAATAAATGGTAACCGTCTCATTATGATATTATTATTAGTTAAATGTGTATATGATATTATGTAAGTTTTTAGGAGGATATATGAAATTGTGGAGATTTATCTGCTTTTGTTTTTGAGAAACATCAAATTTATCTAAAACAAATCAAATTCGTAAAAAGTCTAGCTTTTGTTCTTCGGTTTTTTTAAACCTAAATGACGTGGAATTTTTCAGGTGGAATGGTTGATCCACCAGCATCTGCCATTATTTGGGAGAGGGTTACATTTCCGGGATTTGATGGGAAGCCAGATGATTTATTAAACCCTAAAAAGAGGGTTTGGGAGACACTACATGTAGATCTACATACAAACAAAGGTCTTGTAGCATGCTACAAAGATTTTCCATTTACCACGTCAGCAGGCGTTTGCACGGTTTCATCCATTTCTGATGGATCAATACGATGATGAATAAACAATTTATCAGCCAGGTTATCTTCATAGTTTCTGAAGTTCATCTATGTTTCATAATCTAGCCATGTTTCATATTAGTGCATCTATGTTTCATTATTATCGCATGCATGACCTCACATTTCATTCTGCATATTAAATGCCATTTACTAGAGAAGAAATTGAAGCAAAGTATTGCAATCGTGTTATTTATCATTTCTTGGAGTCTAAGCTACTCAACCGGCTCAAATTTGTCTCTATCAGCCTGCGACATAACTACCAGGTTGTGAAAGGTGATATTTCTTTAGTTACTTTACTTTTTAAAATAGAATTAATTTACATGGTCTGGTTCATGTCATATTTTGGCTTTGATACATTTTTTTTTTCTGGAAATACATACACTACTAGTTCCAAGTTATGCACAACATAAGAAGTTTGGTCCTTGGTTTACTTGTTACTTCAGTTATGCAAAACTTGGGATCAGTGTAGTTTACCATAAGTATGTATTAATGATCTAATGTCAAAATACAGACAGACTAACTGTGTAATTAAATTTTTTTCTATATATGATTGGTGAAGTAACGATTTCTTTTAATCAAAATAACTTTATAAATAAATAAATAATATATTTAATATAAAAAAGAACATATACTAATAATTTAAGTTTTTTTAATAAAACGGTTTTAGACCATGCATAGAGGAATAACTAAAAGGGAAATTCACGATATGGTTATTGACCAACAAGATTTTCCAATCTAGCCATCTGAAGTGTCCATATGCAGACATCTCAAGCACCTGAAGTGTCTATTGCAAAGTCTCACTGAAATCTAATAAAAAATGGACACGTGACGTTTCAAAAGTTGCAAGTGGGCCTAGACGCATTGGAATGCTTCTTTTTCAGTCAACATAAATTGGAATGCGTCTGCAACTTGTAGGACGCATGAAACTCGCCGGAAGTCTGCAACTTGTAGATAAAAATATCAAAATTCGAAGATGCAACGATGAAACTCGCCGGAAGTCCGACGGTAGTCTTCAACTTGTTCACCGCCCACTCACAACTTGTTCCCACACAGACAGCTCGTTGGAGATGACTGAAACTCGCCGGAGACTTCTGCAACTTTCCGGAGACGCTTCAGCTTCTGCAAGTGGGCCCAGACGCTTCACCTACATCCCAGAGGTCTCCACAACATTTGGATCCGTGAAACATCGCTCCAAAGACGCCTGAGGTGGCTAGTTTTGAAAGATGGTGTGGTCAATGGCTAGTTTTGTTATGTTCCCTGTTTAATAAGTTCAGGAGTTTATGTCACATCACTGCAACATGGACGTTTGGGCTTTAACTAACTAAACCCTCAAAAGGGTGTAATGGTTTAACTAAACCAAATTAAATAAAAAAAGAAAAGAAGGTAACTCGCTTGTTGTGAATAGCTAAAAAAGGATGCAGAGATGGTGGGGCGTCAGGTGGTGAGGTACCTCACTACGATATGGCATAGTCAATGGGTCGCTAAACATGCACCCTCATGTATGAGTTTTACTGAATGTATCCCTTCCACTACTAATTTAGTTAGATAATCACTCTACTTTTTTGTGTTATGCGTTAAAAATGTATGGCGTATAGTCTCACCCATCATTTAGTGTGTGTATATATATATATATATATTCATCAATTCCACAACTAGAAAAGATACCCTCTTCACATTTGTTTTTAATTATTTTATTCCAACATTCATATTTTGTTAACAAATCTACACCAAAAAATAAAGATGAATAGCTCAATATTTTGTTTTAAATTAATCATTTTTTAAACTTAAAACACATCATTCGATCTTTGAAACCAATCAACCGGTTCGATGACCATTCCGGTTGTAAAATCATTGGTTAAAAGTGTAAGATATTGTCATAAAATCCGGCATTCGTCATTCGACAGCCTAAAAAGTTGAAAAGAACTAACCTCAATCAACGAGAGCTGGCATACTGTCGTAATTGAGTAACCAATCATTTGACAAGTAAATGAACCAAACCAAATCAAACCGGTTCAGCCCCCCAACTTCTAATATAAAAAGAAAATCATTGGCAGAATTTCTAAACATAGTTCTAAAAAGACGGCAAAAGACCATGCCATAAAATATGTTTCAAACCAACCCTGTTAGTTAAACATCTGTGTGTACAAAGCAAGACATCCAAGCATCATAGATATAACACATTGGATACACAAATTATGCAAGAACATAGAGCTAACATAAATATTAACCGACAACAACCTCATCCTTCTGCTATGGCATCAAAACCGCCAGTTTCAGTTGACCGAGCTGACAAAGTCTAGCCGGATTCTTAAATACAGTGACTTGAGCGCTTTTTATCACCCAACAAAACAACACGGGCTATGCTAAAAGATTCACCTTTCTTAACTGCAAACTGCCACTCTCTAACTGATATCTCAAACCAGTCCTTTGTTTCAGAATCAGTTGTTTTGACTTCAATGTATTCCTTCCGGTTTTCATCGTCACAAACTTCAATATCGTATGGGAGCCCAGTTTCACTACCTTCATTTACCCATTTCACAACATTGATACCCTTGTTTTTATAGTAGTTAAACGCCAGTTCCTCACCACGTCTCCCTGTAAGACACGCCTGTCCTGCATCGGCCGAGCCATGCAAAAGCTGGTCCTTCTGGCTAAAACCCGAAGAACCATCTTGATCAACTGATCCACTTTGACACTCATGGTTCAAACTTGTAGGAGCTTCTAGAATTTCTACCTCATCTGTAGTTGGTACATTTAGATCAGTTCCCGTAACGACATCTTGCATCTTCACATCACTCACACTTCCGGAAACGAATTTAGGAGCCGTTTGCCAGCTGGCCGGCGGCCAGTTTCTGTTACTTTGAGATGGTGAACCGCGGTTAACAATTCTTTTAGTGACAAGTGTTGTAGGTAACGGCACCGTATTCCAAGACGTGACTCCCATAGATTGAATTGACCATACGGGTTCTTCATCCGATAGTTTTGGCACCTTTTGGCTATTCAATATGAATGTTTCTATTTGTTCCTCTGTGGAACCTGATTCCGTCATAGTTGTAATCATGTGAAGAAAATTTGCCAAATGAAGTTCAGGATCATCATCCATCAGAAAACGAGAAAGCTCCATGAAAATCGAATGAGAATCTGAGTCAGGTGTTGCATACAAGATCTCATCCTGTAAGTATCATTACTGAAACAGTTTAGCTCAAACTTAAACTATTGCACTACAAGTAGTGCTGCAAACGAACTGAATGCACACGCACAAGATTTTGTTCGTGTTTGTTTGTTAAAGAAATATATGTGTTCACGGCCTGTTCATGAACACTTACCGAACGAGATTTTTTGTTCGTGTTCGTTCATTAAGGAAATGAACGTGTTCGTGTGCGTTTGTTAATTTTAGGTGACTGAACGCAAACGAACACAAACAAGCGTTCATGGACAGAATTTATAATACATTGATACTTATTAAATATTTTACTTGTTGGGATTTTGAAGTATTTAAATAACATATAAAAATGAAAAACACTGATGAACTATCGAACACAAACGGACGTAAACGAACATGTTGCCGAATGTTCACGAACATAAATGAACGAACGCGGCCTCTGTTCACGAACATTCATTTAACTAAACGAATGAAATAATTCATTAAACAAACAAACACAAACAAACTTCCCACTGAACTGTTCAGTTCGTTTGCAACCCTAACTACGAGTGGTTAACAACTGACATTCATATGTAAAAAAGTACGATACCTGAAGAAGGCAAATACTATCATGTCTCTTCTTTGACACCAATCTTGACCTTTTTATAATATTCTGATAATACAATACTTCAACAACAACAATCTTCAGCTGATTCACTTTTTCAAATCCAGATAGCTTGAGTTGAAGATATCTTGCAGGATACGCGTTAAAGACGTAGCGTTGAGCATAAGGAAGAACCCAGTTCACCATTGACGTTTCGTAGCTATTGTCTACTGACCCGTAGCATATTGCTTTACGTGTAACAACCACTGAAAGAGCAGGAATTCCAAGATTTTTCATAAGAAAAGAGATCTTCACTTCAAGTATCGTTTTTTCTTCGTCGGTAAGTTCACATAAAAGCAAAAAAATTAATATTATTCAACTCCTCAAATTCTTCAGCAAGCTTTTCATCATCACACCAACACACGAGCCCAAATGATGAATGTAACGAGACCCATTTATCTTGTGCGGTTGGAGCACATTCAATTTCTTTTCTTCGAGATTTCTTTTCAACGTTTCAATGTCCGCAAAACTCATAACCCCAGATTTGAGTCCATCACTCCACTTTACACAAGCATCAAAAACCTGTCAAAATCATATTTGAAGTTGAGAAAATGCCAATGTGAAAACGTTGGTAATAATATTTGGCACACTTATATCAAAATGCTTTGTAAAGTACACGGATGGTCCTTGTGGTTTACTAAAATTTTAAATTTGGTCCCTAGCTTTTCAAAAGTACATGGATGGTCTCTCTGATTAGCACTTAGTAACGCATTTAGTCCCTGACATTTTCCAAAAGTACATGGATGTTCCATGAGGTTTGCACTTTGTAACGCATTTAGTTTTTAACTTGGACATGCTAAAACCTATAGATTTGTTGACTGGAGGCTAAATGCTTTACAAAGTGAAAACCATAGAGACCATCCGTGTACTTTTGAAAAGCTAGAGACAAAATCCAAAATGTTGGTAAACCACAAGGACCATCCGTGTACTTTACTCTTAATAAAATTTAAAAAAAAAAATTGGATATGAGAAATTTAGGTCAACTCAACCCCACCGGACCCATTCTGACCAATTACCCAACCTTCTCATTTTCGACCTCTGTGTCAAACAATAACGTGAATAAATATTACCTTTTTGGCAGCCTCCAGGGGAGTATTTACAGTTGATAAATGGCGTAAAAACGAAAGGTAATCTAGAAGTGGTGGGTTTTCCGTAACTCCACATTCATTAACGAAAAAATCACGAAAACTTGGATACAAATTGCTTAACATTTTTCGCTGTTCACATTCTGTAGTGATTATATTATCATGCCAGTAGACTTCATGTGGAGATAAAAGTACACCAGATACAACTTCACTTGAGGAAACTGAAGATGAAGGAACAAATATAAACGAACTACTGCTTAAGTTCATGCTTTTCTGATCTGAAGAAACCAATTCTTTCCAAATGAACATGTAGAATCTCGACATCTGCGATATGCTGCATTTTGATTTGACCCGTTTGAGATAAAAGACAACCCAAATTCAAAATGAAAAAAATCAAATTTGCCACCAATATGATATAGAAAATACAGAAACTCAATAAACAAATACCTAGCTTTGAAAGATGTAGCAGAGCTTTTCCAGATTTCAAGAATATAT
Organism: Scalesia atractyloides; assembly: GCA_947069175.1. Lineage (NCBI taxonomy): Eukaryota > Viridiplantae > Streptophyta > Magnoliopsida > Asterales > Asteraceae > Scalesia > Scalesia atractyloides. The sequence continues at coordinate 92,249,848 of CAMTDV010000001.1, forward strand.
AATGCATCGTTAAGGGTTACAGTACTCTTGAAACCGATGCTAGTCACCAATTTCACACTTCGAATCTGTTGCATATACATAAAAGCCCAAAGTTGATAATATTAAAGTTTTAATAACGACATTTTCATCCCTGATGTTTGAAATCTTATCATTTTCATCAGACTCGTTAACTGCATTCATTTTTCTTAGTTAAGTCCAGGGTATTTTTGTCTTTTTTATTAACTTAAAGGGCAATTTGATATTTTTCACTTTATGTACAACCATTTAGCATAATGTACAACTATCCAAATACCTTACCAAATAAAAAAGACGAAATTACCCTGACTTAGCAGAGAAAATAGATGGAGTTAAGGAGCCGGATAAAAATGGCAAGATTTCAAACTTTTTGGATCAAGATGCGGAAAAACAAACTTTTAGACAAAAGTCGCAAAACTGGTCAAACCTCAGGGAACGAAAATGGAATTTTACTCTTTAATTACTAAAATAAAGGTTTTAGAAGTGAAAAGGGATACACAACCTGACCTGTGGGACAGCATAAGGAGCATTATCACCAAAAATCAAGCCTACCTCTTCACAATTATGAAACAAATCTTTTGGACAAAAAAGCCCATCATCCAAGCTAGAAACTACCCACCTAACATCGTTGAGAGCAGTTACAAATGAAGATTTAAAAGACTTAACTTCACCATCTATATTGCAAAAAGCTTCAAGTTTATCACTATAACACTCATCCCATATTTCATCAAAAACCTCCAACAAATACTTGCAATTTTCGCGATCACCGCTTAATGACACTTCTGCTAACAAATCAACCAACTCTTGAGACTCCAAATCGCTAACGGTTGATCCAGGTGGAATAATCACTTTTTCCTGCATCATATTTGTGAAAAAAAACTGAGATGAAACAGGAACCGTTTTCTCAACTCGAACAGTTTGCACAAAGTTGGTGACCCCAATTTCATTCAAAAACTTCCGCCAGTTATGCATAGAACTATACTTCAAGTAAGTTTTATCAACCTCGTACCATTTTACATCAATGCCACTGATCAACCTATCCATATCAATACGATTTCCGAAATCATTACTGAAATGGATTGAAACCTTGGAAGGTATAATAAAGCCGTGATTTGTCAAGATAAAAGCTTTACGGTAAACCTCTGCGATTATCTGCTCCCTTTCTGTAAAACAATCTGAGCAAGCAGATTGTAGGTGGTCCATTATAAACGATAAATACTCCGTCATGAGATCTTTACTGAGTATTGTTTTTGTCGCAAATAGCTGGCAAGATGTGTGCTTTTACCACTTGATGTGCAGATAACCGTTGAACGCCAACTTTAGAAAGCATTTGAGTTAAGTTTTCGCTGATTAAATCATTAAAAAGTACAGGATTAACGATTCGAAGTTTGGCAAACAATCTTGTAGAAGCTTCTAGATTGTTCCATGAACCATCAGCATTCATCCAAATCATACCCTCGTTGACTGAACTGTAACTATCGTCTAGAAGAGGAATGAAGGATGTTTTTGTCAAAGTATTCATAGCATCGGAGCCAACTTTGAAATCAAGGTGAGGATTCAGAAGGGACATTAGATACGACTCGTTAAGCCAAGACGATAGCCAGTTAAGTCCCATTGATGTTAAACCTTATTTTGTATGGCATATAGATGATATAATATCAACCAAAACTTTCGGCCCGTAATTCCGGATACCTAAAGCCCGTGCGAATGTATCGGATAAAGCTATATTCCTATTCAAGTACCCAAGACCAAGATGCTTGTGAATCAAGCTATCAGGCAAAAGGGATTCCGCCTGCTCATTCCAGTTTCTCAAAACCCGACACGGTGGGACCCACTTGTCGGTTTCACCTTCTAGAAGCAAACAATTAGACGCGCATAGCTTCGATATGATAATCCTGGGAAGTTGAGCAAAAAATCCATGCACTTCACCTACAAGAGGCACATAGCTTAAAAACACGGAAACCGCCTTTCCAAGACGTTTGTTGAAACCAGGAAGGCTACAAAACGACTTTTCGGCGCTAACGAACACGTTTGGAAACTCGGATAGCAACCATTGGTTCGATGGACTATCACCATCAACTTCTTCTCTTGAAGAAGGAAGAATAAAGTCACCTTGGATTATAAACTTTAAACCGTATGTTCTAAGAGGAAGAAATGCAAAAACGTATTGTGGATCTAACTTTGGAATGTAACTACCATTTTCCAAAACTTCAAGTGCGAAAGAGATTGAAATTTCAGTAAAGTTTACATCTTTTCGAATACCATTAGCCTGCAACTTCCGGGAGTCAACAAACCAAGTCAACGTTTCATTCCCGATTGAAACATTAGTTAAACCATTTGCAATGATTTCTTTCCTCATAATGATGAATGAATCTGTAAGCATGTTTCTGAACTTGATACACCGAAGACGATGAAGAAAAAGTAGTAAAGATGGATGAAGATCTGAAAACATAGAGGTGATGTCATCTACAGTGGAAGTTTCTGCTAGCTTTGACTTTGACTTTGACGATGACTTCAAGGGAAGCACAAGGCATGTATTGTAACTGTGCGTATTCATTTGATCAGTGGTATTTGATGCGACGAGGTTTGTGAAGGAATTGATGTCAAAGCAGGCACAATGGTCGGCAACACAAACCCGATTTGACCCTGAGTTAAGTCAAACTTGATGTGAAATCCATTAGAATGAATTTCTGGAGCATCTGTAACCCGAAATACTGATTTGAATCCAATGCCCTTCTTGCCAATGTACCCGGCACTAGATGCTTTCTTGGTAGAATTTCCGACATCACAAACCGCTCTAATGTTGTTAGCAGAAAAACCGTATTCATTATTCAATACAACAATACTTTTCTCCTGAAGAATGAATGTCAGAGTGGGCTCCACGTTTGTCGGGTACGCATTATCATCAGCGTTCTGAACCTACATTGTAACAATACAAAAAATGTCATTATTGCAAAAAAAAAAAAAATAATAACAAAAAAGAGGATCATATGAAAGAATAAAAATAGAAACTTAGAAGCTCGAGAAGAAAATGTGAGTCTTGCGAATATAACTCTTGAGAAAGAAGAAAAGTGCTCTTCCTAAACGAGCATGTTGCTTCTCTAAAACGCTATTTTCTGCGCTTGAAATATTAGGGTCCAAACCAAATTCTTGAACTCTAATAGACTTGATAATATCGGCAGCATTTTTCTCTCCCTCGGAGTCTAAGATTGGCTGAATGCAACCGTCATCAAAACTATGCACTCTATGAGTCATCACACTGAGTTGATTGAGTTCAAGAGACCGAGCGACTTCACTTGCGGAAAATGGTCTTTTATTCTCAACTGATTCGTTGCACTCAGACAAAAACGTACGCTGATCATCGAACCATTCCACTATGCCTAGTGATAATCCAAGTTCACGAATCATCATATGATCCTTTTTACTTTTGCGTTCACTCAGAATCACCGTATGAGCATCTTTACTAATAGAACGAAACGCAGACACTAATAATTCTCCTGCAAAACTCCTGAACTCTTTGGGTAAATATCCAAGACAATCAAGAACAAATCGTGAAGCGATGGTTGACGAATTCTTGAACATGATTTCGAAACCGTTTTTCATATGACATTTTAGAAGAGATAACGTTACCTTTCGTTCACCACCGTATAAAGAAATCAAAGAAACAAGGTTTAAAGCTGTTTCGAAAGAAGACCTGCGAAGAATAGCTTCTAGAAACGAATCAACGGTTGCTAAATGATTAATCCGTAGAACTTTTCCTTCTTTTGTTACTAAACAAAGCAACTCCTTGATGGTTACACAACTTAATAACCACCCTACAAGAGGACCTAAAGACGGTGCAAATTTAAAGTCCCAACTTGACCACGGGTTCAAATCTACCAACATTGGAGCCCGAAGTAAAAGTTCAACCGCATCATTTGTGCAAACACGAATATCCGAAACATCCTTTTCTACCCGAAAATCAGTTAAAGTCGAAGAAAATAGAATGATATTCGAGTTCACATTATCGCCAGTCTCGATCGTAGTAGTCAAAAGATCTGCCATAAAATCATCTTCTAGTAATGTAAGACCAGCAGAAGGAAATTGCATTCTTAACAACTCGGACACCATTGACTTGCTTAAGGTTTCGTTTTCCCGTAAGCTATTAGCGGCTTGTGATAATAGTTCAAGAAGATAATGTTGACTCATGCAAACTTTAACGGAAGGTTTCTCAGGTTTTTCAGTAACTATGAAGCACTTTTGCCATGTGTAGGTAGTAGAGAAAGGTGGTCAGCTAAGAGCGTGAAAATATCTCCAAAACCAAGGGTTTCAAAGTTGTTAACAGAAGAATATCGATTTAGAGCACATTCTATTGTGCGGATCTCCCTTAAAAATATCATTTGGTTTCTTGGGTGAGAAGTTACGTTATCTGGAACATAGTCAGGAGACTCAAAATATGCCTTTATGTATTTTAGAACATCTTCAAGAGCAATTCCTGTGAAGTGAACAAAACAAATAAAAACTCTAAAGAATTAATATAATAACAATATTATTAATAATTATAACATATTCTGAAAAGCAAAAATGGATCATATGATTCTTTCCAGTAACTTAAGAAATGTAATGACACAAAAGGTAATAACTGTGGCTTAAATAATCAGATAATCAAGTGCTTACAGTTAGGGCTAGTTTGGTCATTTTCCATTCCTCTTGTTAATCAGTTTGCTTACATCAATATCTTACCCTAAGAAATCAAAAGAAAATGCTAACTAAATCCCTTAGGGATATGGTTAGTACCCAATTATTTGTAACCTTTTTGAGATGTTCATGGTGATTGACCGTTTATGATTAAACATACAATTTTATAAATATTTTATTTTATAAACCCTATAGAAATATTGTTAGCAAACCTAGAAAAAAAAACCTTGTAATCCTAATCACTTGTACCAAAGACTGAAACTGATTAAAAGCAGTTTACACTCAAATCCGCACCCCCTTTGAAACAGAGAAAGAAAAGTAGGAAATAAAACTAATAACGAATAACAATATTGAGAAACAAATAGCACAAAAAGCATGTTAAGTACCAACAATACCTTCCGAGACATGCTCATTGGCAACTAAAGTGTTCTTTTCAACTGGCTCGACTTCTGTATTAACATCAGCAGCACATTTATTTACTGCAACTAAAGTGTTCTTTTCAGCCAGCTCGACTTCTGTATTTACTGCTACCTCTTTACTGTTCGCTTGAGAAGTAGAACTCATGCGGTCCCACAAACCAAACCTTATAGATGCAATCTGTAACGAACAAAAAAAAGTTACTTGTATTCACAAAATGCAAAGTCAGGTGCTTATCAATAAAAACTTTAACCAAAAATCGACAAGACATAACATACTGTAAAAAAATGACCATAATTTACTTACTGCAACATTTAGCAATCCAACATGTGGATATGTACACATCTTTACATTTATAGCTCTATTTTTCCTCTTGGCTTCATTTGAGGATTATAAAATTCAAGCATCTTGCTAAATACCTACAAGCAAAAGATACAAGTTAGAAGACAATAATACTGAAACGTACAATAACATATGCAGAATATTAGACAATATAAGCTTCAACATACCTCAACAACATTATCTTCTTTTTCACACGAGCCTTTCCATGTCTAAATGAAACTCCATGTATGCCCATCAATTGCATTATCATCTATAAATCCGGTTTCCACATCCACACTTTGAAACTCTGGCATCCCAATCGTCCCTAATTTGGGTGTCGTGTGAATTGCATATTTCGTGCAAAATTTAATTTTAGACCCTTGTTTCTCTTCAAGTGGAGGAACACAATCACTGCATCCTTGCGTTTGTGCAGTTGCTGACGCGTCAGATGAAATATTTTGAGATGAAAAAAAGATTAGAATCCTGTACATCTTTACTTTTATCATTTTCATAATCTTTTGCAGCATTTCCATCATCATCCTCATCCTCATTGTCATCAAGAATCGACTTTACATCTAAACCATCACCACACTTTTCTAGAATCGTGCCTTCAGATCGCCTTCCATGTATGATATATCCAATGTGCATACTGTAAATGTAAGCAGGAAAAAGCAGTAAACACACAGCTCCGAATGATTTACAGTATGAACATGTCTATCATAATATGAAACATGTACCCCAGACTCTGAATTCGTACGCATAAATTTTCTCGGCTTATTTTCCTTTTCTTTGCTATAGAATCCAATAATTCATCAACTGTGGTCTTTCCTTTTTTGCGAGGGAGTTTGCTGAGGTAAGCGACAATTTGTTGACTTGTAATTTTGCAGACTTCTGTGACGTCAGGCCCGACAGAAAAATAGTGCACAACTAGTGGATGCTTCAAAATAGGTCCCAGTTTAAGCTCTTCAAAGTTCTTAACTCCTTCACTTTCACAGATGGCCATCTCCAAGTCATGCAATGATGTGATCTTTCGAACTCCAACAAAACAATGTATAAAAGAGTTGACCTACAAAGTCAAAATCAGTTGATCAATATAACAAAATCATATAATTTATAAAAACAGGTATGATTGGTTGATAAAGTGATTTTTATTTAACCAACTCAGAACACTAGTAGTGGATCAAATATAACCATATATAAGGAACAACCAGTGTTTTTAAAGCCGGTCAGACCAGTAACCGGGCATGGAACCGGTCAGGTTTATCCCCTTTTAACTGTTCCCTATAACTATTTGAACCGGCCAGTTACGATCCAGCCTATAAACCACGTGAACCGGATTCCAATTTTTTTAGTGTTTTTTTATATTAATTTAGTACTCGAGACTCTGTACTAATTTATTTAAGTATCCATAACTTACTAAAATTGCAAATTCACACAAAAAACTAAAGTATGTTCATATTCTGTTTTGCATTAAATAATGTACTTTTTTTTATAACAGCTCAATAATCCTAAACTACTTTTATTAACCACCTATATATACATGCACCTTGTTGGATTTGAACCCTCCACCTCTTGGATAGAGGAGAGGCATGTACATCGTTTTAAGTTTTATATTACTTCTGATGTCATCCGAATTTTAAATCCAGTCTGACCACTGAACCAATAAGATCGTTGGTGTGCTACCAGTCCGGTTCGGAAAACATTTGCAGTATTTGAACCCTCCACCTCTTGGATAGATGATAGGCATGTGTGTAGTATATATAGTATGAGAACCACTAAGTTGTGACAACCATGAGAACGTGACCTTCCTTCCAAAAGTTATTTTTCAAAAAAAATTATCAAAAATCTTTAAAAAAAATCACTTGCTTTAGCAAAAAAAGAAAAATGTCGCATGCAAAATTTTACATCAGGTATAATTTTTTTTTCATAGCCGTAAACAAATTTTACATTAGGCGTAAACAAAATTCACATCAGGCTGAACTACCGACTCGACATTTTTTTTGTTTTTTTACAGATGTGTTTATAACATTCTGATTTACGTTTATGCAAGAAATTGTGGTCCAACTCGCGCAAGAAATAGGAGTTCAGGTTGTTCTCACAACTCGTGATAGTTCTTAATTGAACCAAATCCATAGTATATCTAGTATATAGTTTTAAGTTTTATATTATTATCCGGCTCTTCCTTCCAGTGAACCAGTAAGACTAGTATAGGATCGTCGTCCGGTCCGGTTCTAAAAACATTAGTTATAACCATTACACTAAAACTAGAAATAACTTTAATATAATTAACATTTTGTACTCAAGTTGCAAATATAAAAACCTTTATTATTCTCAAAAAAAGAAAAGAAAAGAAAAATGACGAATGCTGATAAACTTGACTTTACTTTAACTTTGCTTCAGTGAGCATGAGACGATTAAGTGAGGGAACATTCTGCATATGAAACCCCATCGACTCAAACGAAACTGCGTTCAGCGTCCACCAATGCCGATTCCGACACTCTCCACGCAGATACACTTTCTCCGGCAGCCAGAAGATCGGAGTGAGCTTTCACTACCGCACGCTCGATCATCGCAATCTTCTTCGAAATCGCCGGAGTATCCGCATTCCGACTGCTTCCGCCGCGCCGACTATGTCCGTACATTTTCTCCGTTGGCCAGAAAACCACAATCGTTTCGTTGTTTTTGAACTTTTGAAGTGACAATTCTGATTCATATGTAACGTAACTATATAGGTAAAAGGTCGTCTCTTGGTCTTCTAGTGGAAAACATAGGACTTTTGTACGGATGTAATCAGATTATGCCACGTGGATATTAGTTATATCTTTTTACTTTATGAATTGTTAGTTTATTTAGATGTTTCAAAATGCACCTCTAATGTTTGGATATTTCTTTATTTTGTGTATAGATTTATATTTATATATACTACTTGTAGAAGAATAGGGTCATACAACTCTTTCACACTTCTTTATTAGTTCAGTCAAATTATGGTTTTACCTATTTAAATTTATAGTTATGTTATTGGTTTTTTTCTCATATACAAATTACGATTATACCTTCACTTCAATATACAGTTTTATTATTGTTTTTGTTTCTTTTTCCTTGCTAAATTACGATTTGCCGTCAGTGTAAGATTACAGCCATGCCATAATTTTTGCTTTTTACAAAACTTACCGAATCATGCGACCAGGCCTCGAACCGAACACATTTGATCATTAACCTTGAGCTCTGATTACCAACTTGTAAGACCCTATCTTACTTTACTAAATTTATATTAAAATTTAGAGTAAATTGCACAAAACATCCTTTATGTTTCCTCAAACTTGCAGGTTCCAGCCTTAATGTTTAAAAGTTGCTAAAAACAACCTTTAAGTTTGTTTTTGTTTCTGGTTCAATCCTTTACAACTAACCACGTTATTTTCTTCAGTTAAGTTCCCTCACATGATCAACCAAAATAACGAATATACCCTCACATGTTATGCATGTGAGGGAACTTAACTGAAGAAAATAACGTGGTTAGCTGTAAAGGATTGAACCCGCAACAAAAATAAACTTAAAGGCTGTTTTTAGCAACTTTTAAACATTAAGGCTGGAACCTGCAAGTTTGAGGAAACATAAAGGATGTTTTGTGCAATTTACTCTAAAATTTATAAATTTAAATTTGTAATTTCGAATACACGCCACTTTTTTATAATAAACAATTTAATATGTTATCAATGATTTGTTTTGTTATAATCAAAACCAAGTGCGGAAGTTTCGTCTTTGATCGTGTTCGGTTCTTCATATAGCTTGATCTCCCTCCAGTACTCCAAACATTAACTAAATTTCATATTTTATGAAATACGTTAGTTATAACAAATTATAACATAACCGAATAAACCCGAAGGCTTAAAACAATAAAAACAAAATTTTAGTTTTAGGCTTCACACCGTAAGCTACGGCTGGCCACCGTAGCTTATGGTCCAGCCTTACGGTCCGGACCTTCTGCCTTACGGTCCAGACTTCCAGTCCATTACAGCAGCTGCCCACCGTAAGTTACGGTAGGCCACCGTAGCCTACGGTGGTGTGCTGCAAATCTTCTCTTGTTTGCTATTTTAGTTACGATATTTTTCGTAACTCGCTCAATTCTTCTCCGTTTTACCTGAAACTTGTTTCTAAACATCCGTAGAATATTTTCTTACATATTTAACCCGAAATCCTTGATCCGGATTCTCATTTCCTATGACTTATGCATTTATTTCCGATTTTGCCCATTTTGCCCTTTAATCCCTTCTTGGACCAAACTATACATTTATACGCCCCATTTGGTATGCTTTAACATTCCCTTATTACCCGCATAGTTGCCTTAGCAAATACATTGCCCTATTCAACTAGACCCTTATTTATTTATTATTTGACCAGTTTGGTTATCTTAGTGTAACCCAACGCTTATTTCAACAAACCTTATATATCTTATTATTCCCATAATAAGATATCTATCTACTTCCAATTGTCCGAAATTTGTTTATCTATGTATTTAGTCTGAAATCCTTATCTCGGATCCTTAATTCTTATGAATTACGTATTCATTCATAGTTTATGCGTATATTCATTTTGACCCGCTAAGAGATTTAAGCGTATAAACTTAAATCTCACTTCCTCTTACTTTGTTTCTTGTTTTCATACAAAAATATCTATTTACATCCCACCACAACTATACATTGTGGTGGATTGGTTATAGAATGCTATATTTTCAATTCTACCATTCGGTTGACATTTTACGAAAAAGACCAATATGAGACATTAAGCCAAAACGGCTTATGCCATTTGCTATTATACTACCGCAAGGGTAAACCTTTTTATAAAACTCATTTTTAAACTACCTCAAGGTCGTTTACTTGTTTTATTACTTGAGGGCATTTTGGTCAACCTAGACCTTTCTTTACGACGGTCTTACAATATCATGTTTTAACCAAAATGTACATTTAACCATAGTCTATATAGAATCATTATGTTCTTGAGAACATAATGTCTACGAACTAGAATACTAGATTTACCTTACCTTAGGTAATCTATTGTTCATTCACGACTCTTTTATCTCTTAACGAACCGTAAGTCCTTTTGAGAGTTTGACCATTACACGTACCTGGCTCGAGTCATAACATTGACCCGTTTAAATACCTTACACTACTAATCATTAATTAATAGCGACGCAAACCAAACGACATTTCCCTGTGAACACAAAACTCGACAAGCGTTCATTAGATATTATTGTCAAATGGTGATGACCACACCATTTGACCATTTGGTCTAAATAACCATTTTATCATTACGAGATGGTATTTATTTACCATCTCATCATTTATCCGTTTCAGTTTACTCATCATGATCATATTACTTAATTCTTTTAACCTATTACAATTTACGCCATAGAATGTCCTTATTTTAGAGTTTAATATTTATTCATCAAACTCATGACCGAATTACCATATTACCCCTTCTTACTCCTTATGGTTTACACCATAAGGTAACCTCTCAAAATTCCTTGTTTATTTGTCAATACATGACGATATCACTATTTTCCCCTTTTTATCATTAAATATGGTTTAATACCATATTTTGCTTATTCCGACTCGTATCAATATACGTCGGAACCTTGTATTTCGAAATCTTGTTCCGAATACCAATTCACTTATTCATTTTTAAATACATAAGTACATTTACTATTTTAAGGATGTAAGCTTTACTTACCTTGAGATCCAATTATTCCCTTTGTCCGCGTACTTGTTCCGTTTGACCCGTTTCTTCCCAAGCCTCCACCTAGCTTGTCAAGCGTCAAACTATCATTCATCATTCGTAAGATGGTTAGGTTAGTCATCATCTAACACGACTCTTCCACCTTACGAATTTTATATTAGATTTATCATTCGATTTTAATATAGGTCAGTTTGACTTTTAAAAGTCAACTGCCTATTTACTCATACTAACCTACGAACAAGTTTAACAACTCATTTACGCATTTTGTTAATTACCCGGTAAGCACTATTCTTAGGCCACCAATTGAGTTATGTTTTCCAAACCAAGTTCACATGATTACTAATATCAATTAACATAGTTTCTACAATCATATGCTAAATTTATTAGTCTTATGCAAGAACATGAGATTGTTTCATCACTATGAAACAACCCATTACATCTTATATATGGAATTTACCCAAACATTAAACTTAGCCAAATACTTTAAACATTCACATTCACATGATGATTTTAAGCATCTATTAACATGTGTTTAACATAAATCTCATCTTATCATCAAAACCCATTTCAAGTCATGTATGAACATCTATTCGAACCTCTAATTTGTTCAGATATCTCATACATACATACAAGTATGATGATCATAAACACTTATATATCATCAATTTCATCATGTAATCAAAACCTACTTAATAATCTACTTGTTAATCACTAACAAGTAATCTTACATCAAATTGTGCATAATTTCTTTAAGTTTAACGAAATCAATCATACGCATACACTTAATTTCATCTTTGGATCATAATCTAACTATCTACTTGCAAGTACTCTACTTGTTTCAAATTATAACTTTCACCAATCTATGTTTTTAGACATACCTTATGATCCCCTAATCGAGGTGATCAATAATTTATGTTCATGCACTGATTTGGGTCTCGAATTGATCTTCAATTGATGGATTAAGCTTGAACTAGGGTTTCCCCTTGTTCTCCAGCCGTAGAACACACACACATACACATTCACTATGTGTTTTGTATTTTTAATTTTTTATATTTATAATACAAGTTCCCTTTTTGGCAGCTTTGGTCCCTCAAGTTTAGTTTTGATTATGAATGAGATTACAACTCATTGTTTGGTTACTTGTATACATGTTTTTAACTAGGTTTATTTGTTCCTAGTCAATTTGTTTATAATTTAACTTTCACCGCTAACAATCTTTTACCCACTCTTCAATATTTACGTGGTTTGATTACCAAACCCGTTTTTGGGGTGTTACAAATCTAACCCCCTTTAAAGAGGTTTCGTTCCCGAAACCTTTCTTACATAGTTTCCTTGGGTTCAACCCAATGGACTTGATTTCGTTTTCACCCAAGCGTTGATTATATTTTAATTATTCTAAAAGTCTTACCTGGGAGGTATGGCAGTGCCTTTTAGGCTTCAAGGTGCATGCGCTCTTCATGTGTAAGGCCTCATGTGCCGTTACTTTCATCTTGTATCTCTTTTTCTTTACTCGATTGAGTTGCCATTTCCCCAACCGGTCACATGTATTTGTCAAACTACTTATTCCATGCAAATCTTATATTGATAAGCGCATTCAATGAGATTTAAATTTAATTTTGATCTTGACCGATCTTTTCTGTTAGACTTATTAGTCACCGGTTGCCTTATATTTCATAATTTAGGTATACTCATATTGCCTTCGCAAGGCTTTTACAAACTTTCGAGACCCTAGGTATACTCATATACCATGTTATACATATATATTTCGGCCGTGATTGCATCACGTTGTGTTAATTAATTTTTTTTATCTTATTTTTTTTCTTTGTTTTCGAAAATTTACTTTTCGATTTCATCGTCTCACACCTAAGGGTGTCAAGACCTGTTCCTTTTGATATTAATCATTTTCCAAATTTTTTTCTCATTCTATTTATATTTGTTTAAAACATTATTTCTAACTAAAACCAAATTTTAGTTCAACGTTTTCTCTTCAACTCATGTCGATTACTCGCATCAAGTAATTCGTAACCAAAGATTCTTTTTTTTTTACTATTCTTACCCTTAAACCTTTTTATTTAGCCTTGTAGGCTATTTCCTTAGGCTCTCACCCCTTTCTTTACTTTTACTTAGCGCCTTTAGGTGAGGTCTTTAATGCATCATTCCACTTGATTTGTGATTCCAAGGTCATTTTGACCTTGTAGAATATTACGCTATTTACAACCGAAGGTTGTGGTGATCTTTTAGATCATCCCTTTACCTGTGTCATTTCTTAAATATATTGGTGTCAATGCACCTCCTTTGTATTTAAAAGGAAAATCATTTACATTGTCCCTTCTTTATCTGCCAATTCATGGCTCCCTCTTGCCACGAAGGGTAATTTATTTGACTTCAATTATGGCCCTCAGACCATGTTTGATTCGGTTTGTTAAATTTTATTTTCTATGATTCCGCGAGTCTTTTACGAATCACATTCGCTCGTCGGATCTATTAGTCGTTTAATAATCACTTGCGTCTAAGCCTAGCGCAAGATCAAATAGCGTTAACCACTCATCAACACCGAGTCACAGTTACCATCTTTAGTAGCAACCACAACATTTTGTGTATGTTGCCCCAAACATTTATTCAAATCAGACATTATCTGTTGATAACCGTGCGCGCCTGTGCGATCGTAGTTCATGACTAGATCATTTTTTTTGTTCGGGCATCTCTTCCGACTATATGACTTCATATATCATTTATGCGTCGGTTTGTCTCACCTTTACTGTTACCCGGTTTAAGCCTATATCGCTTTACAACCCGTTACTCGAGTTCTTTATCTTAATGTTTTTAACGCCCCCATTATTCACTTTGTGATATCATTTATATTCATTCACGACCCATTTTATGGGTTCATTTTTATTTCACGTTCCCATTATTCGGTTTGCGTCTACAGCATATTACTCACGTCCCATTACCCGGGCTCATTATTCTTTTGCTTTAACGCTCCCGTTACCCGGTTTGCGTTTACTTTTAAATTCAATCATTATACTTCTTTTGACTTGTTTGGCTTGCTCGCTTGAAATCCATCACTTATGAGCGATCGAATCTAGTTCTTTATTTAGCCCGTTTAATTTGTTCTTGTGAGATTCATTACTTTTGAACAATCAAACTTTATTCTTTATCTGACCTGTTTGACTTGTTCACGTGAAATCCATCACCTATGAACAATCAAACTTTATTCTTTATTTGACCCAGTTGACTTGTTCGTGTGAAATCCATCACTTATGAACAATCAAACTTTATTCTCTATTTGACCCATTTGACTTGTTTGTGAAATTCATCACTTATGAACAGTCAAACTTTATTCTCTATCGGACCATCCTTGATGGCCTCACAAATTGTGTCATTTATTTCTATATGCGCCTATTACCGTTTTATGGTTTCCACAAAAACCATTTATACAAGTACACTTGTAAGTTTCTTGACCCCAAGGATCTTTTAACTTTTCCCATTCACCTCGATTTTACCAAATTGAATGTATATGTGATTATTATAACAAGTTCATGGTATCATGTGTTTATCATTTACTTGGCCAGAGTAAGCGATCAACACATGGTACACATGACCTTATTATAACTAACACATTACTTCCCATGCAGGTAAATCCTCGGTTCATGTCCATATTTCTGATTTATTTGGTAAAACTTTGTTTAATTTTCATTTAACAATTATTAGTTTTTACCTTTACTAACTCAAAACGTATGGAATGTTTTTTTTTATAATTTTTTTTCTTATATAACCACATTTATTTATGTGATCGTTACTTTTCCTCAATGGGATCTTATTGAAAATTTCTACTTGGATGGTCACCCCATCCAAGATTTTAGATCTGTACTCTTTTATATTTACTATTCACGATTTGTGAATAATGAGTATCACCCGCCCAATTTCTCTTGGGAACATCATCATGAATGGGTTTCCCTTCCGGTTTTCCTATGCTTTAGTCCCGTATA
This sequence comes from Scalesia atractyloides, assembly GCA_947069175.1. Classification (NCBI taxonomy): domain Eukaryota; kingdom Viridiplantae; phylum Streptophyta; class Magnoliopsida; order Asterales; family Asteraceae; genus Scalesia; species Scalesia atractyloides. The sequence goes on from CAMTDV010000001.1 coordinate 92,265,000, forward strand.
CAATCGTTGTTCATTATGTATCTGTTGTACACTACTAGTTATGCAATAATTTAAAGTGTGCACCTGTGCGATATTTTCTTCATTGGCTTTCATTGCCGTTCCACCTTTATTTAATATCATTATTTAGTTTAGGTCCTTAACGAGTATGCTCTACTTGTCATACTTCAGACCATTCTGTCATCGCGTCGGCAGATCATTAGATTCCCGCCATCTTCAGATGCAAGCATCCTTTAACCAAAACGTTTACATTGATTAGTAACATAGAAAATTAATAAGCGCCCTTAGTATAGTACAAGGCTATCTACAATACTTGTTAACACAAGTAATTCACTAGCTGTATCGGTCTTTTTCATTTTATTTGGGGTAACATGCGTTCACATGATAACCCTATGTGTTATTTACAACACTTTAACTATTTTAGATCGCTAAATTTATAATAACTTACCGGATCATGCGACCAAGCCTCGAACCGAACACATTTGATCATTAACCTTGAGCTTTGATTACCAACTTGTAAGACCCTATCTTACTTTACTGAATTTATATTAAAATTTATAAATTTAAATTTGTAATTTCGAATACACGCCACTTTTTTTTTATAATAAACAATTTAATATGTTATCAATGATTTGTTTTGTTATAATCAAAACCAAGTGCGGAAGCTTCGTCTTTGATCGTGTTCGGTTCTTCATATAGCTTGATCTCCCTCTAGTACTCCAAACATTATCTAAATTTCATATTTTATGAAATACGTTAGTTATAACAAATTATAACATAACCGAATAAACCCGAAGGCTTAAAACAATAAAAACAAAATTTTAGTTTTAGGCTCCACCGTAAGCTACGGCTGGCCACCGTAGCTTACGGTCCGGACCTTCTGCCTTACGGTCCAGACTTCCAGTCCATTACAGCAGCTGCCCACCGTAAGCTACGGTAGGCCACCGTAGCCTACGGTGGTGTGCTGCAAATCTTCTCTTGTTTGCTATTTTAGTTACGATATTTTCCGTAACTCGCTCAATTATTCTCCATTTTACCCGAAACTTGTTTCTAAATATCCGTAGAATATTTTCTTACATATTTAACCCGAAATCCTTGACCCGGATTGTCACACACCCCGACCCGCAGCGGAAAAGGTGATCGGGGCATGATTGGGTTTTCATCAAAGCTCATGACATTTATTATAATGTTTCATATTTATTATTACAATTTTAAAGAAGATCATACAATCAAATCATACAAATACAACATGTTCTATACATCTTTCTAGACTTCATTATTTTTCTTCTAAGGCACTTTCCTATGTGTTCCTTGCTTCATCCTGTCCACCTGTATCATGTGTAAAAATGGTTTTTGGATCAACAAAAGTTGGCGAGTGAACCTTGTTAGAAAACATTTATTATTTATTTCTTGTTGTATTTAATATGGAAAAATTGAGCAATAATCATATGTGAGCAAACGTAAATAAACATACAATAACAATAACCATAACAAACAATAACATACAATAACAAACCACCTTGCATGAATATATAATATGAATGACAATGTAAATGTTGGCAACGTCTCGTTCACGCTCATAGGTAATGGGGAACGGCTCACGCTCATAGGTAATGGGGAGCAGACGGCCTATGATGAAATGTATGTGCGATCAAGGCTCAATCAAACGGAGCCGATCGTATGTTGGCAACGCCTTGTTCACGCTCATAGGTAATGGGAAATGGCTCACGCTCATAGGTAATGGGGAGCGGTGGCCTATGATAATGTATGTACTGAAAATGATAAATTTAATCTAAACAATAACCACACAAACAGTTGATACATGTTGAATACACATTTGATCATGGATATGATGGATGCACAAGTGTTTAAATGTAATAAATAATAAGACACATGATACACCCCAAAAACGTGATTAAAAAGGGGAATTTATAGAGATTCACTCACATTGGGTGCGTTCTCTTGATGATGTTGGATGCGCACGAGTTTAGAGAGTTGATCGACGAGGAATAACTAACCTAGTTAATAATGAAAAGGTACGGTAAGTAAGTGGATTTTATTAACAATTTTAATTGAATTTTTAGGTTTATTTTTGTGAGTTTAAGGCTATTTTCTAACTTTAAAAACATTATTTTTAAGTATTTTTAATTGATTTCTAAATTAAATAAATAAATAAAAATATAAAAAAAATGTTGACTTTTTAACTTTGACCGTTGACCGTTGACCGTTGACCATGACTGTTGACCGTTGACCGGTTTGGACGTGTATAAGTATGCGCAAGGTGAGACTCGAACCGGTGACCTCCCGTACGCGTGCACGCAGCTCTACCAACTGAGCTACGTGTCTAACCCGAAATATTTCTGTTTTTAATTATATTTATACACTATTTAAGTTAATCAGAATTCATTTATTTTAAAAAGATTTTAATTGTATCGAACCGGTGCCGTCAACAGGTCTCGAACCCGGGACCTGTGATTAGTGTTGCACACAGTCCACCGCTGGACTGTGTGTCTAACCTGGTTAATATTCTGATTTTTATTATACTTATCCTCTTACAGTGAGTTAACCCGGTTCGGTTTAAAAAAAAACATTTTTATTTCCGAGGATAGGGTCGTGATAGGGATCGAACTCGAGACGTGTGTTTATTGTTTGCACACAGTCCACCGCTGGACTGTGTGTCTAACCCGTTTATATGTCTTGTTTTAATTAATCTTATACAATAGGCCGACTTCTTCTTCTTCGTTCAAAACACAGACAACGATTTTTCAACTGTTTCTTGTTAAATTCAGTTAACGAACTTATAGGTGATTGAAATGTGATGAACAGAGAGGGTTTGGGGAAAGAATGTACCGGAACAGATTGTCTTCCTCAGAACTCCGGCAAGGATCGTCGGCTCTGTTTTGTGAACTCCGTCTGTTCGGATCAATTAACAGTTTTGATTGATTAGATGTGAAATTGAACTGCTGAGCAACGATTATCAGGAGGTTTAGATGATCATACCGATTCACAGCGTGATTCTGGAAATTTCAGAAGTTTTCCGGCGAAAGCAGAATATCCGGCAACATCGTCTGGGATTGATTCTGGGTGATGGATTGATGTTAGTAATGGTCTAACAATGGATTGAAACAGAAAGAGTCGAGGTATTTACCGTGTTGATGTGAGTCTCGGTTTTCCGGCATTGCAGAAAATCTCCGGTGAGTGAAATTGCTTCGAGAAATGGTGCGATTTTGAGCGAAAAGACTACCAGAGGCTTGGGTGTGCATTTATAGGGAAGAATCAAGTAGAATTGGGTCTGTTTCTAGTCTCGATTCATTGGTCAGCCTTTCTCCGGCGGTTATGACTGATGTCGCGGAACTAGACATCGGTTATAACCGATGGCGACGTTAATACGTACGTTAAGTCAAAAGAAACCGTCGATAATTGGCGAAATCGTCGGATTTTCCGGCGACTGCGAAATGGGCGTGCTGTTGACTGGATTTGATTTCGAGTTTTGTTATATGTATTAATTGTTTCGATATATTATCAAATAACACAAGTGGCGGAGTGGTTGGATGTGTGCGAGTTAAGTCTTTGATGTTCCACCCGGCTGACCCGGGTTCGAAACCCGGCATCAGCAATTTATTTTTATTTCATTATTTATTATAAATTTTCAATTATAGATTTTAAATTCTAATATATTTATTAATTATGTATTGTATAAAATTAATTTGAGCATTAAATACGCAACGAAATTTTTAACTGAATGTTCGGTTAATAAACGAAGCGGGTTTGGTTAACCTGGTTTTTGACGGATGTTACAGTATCCCCTACTTTTAGAAATTTCGTCCCGAAATTTAAGTAGTGGCATGTTTGACTCAAATGGATGGTGTTTTAATTTGACAATTACATACTTTGAAGGGGGTAAGAGTTTAAATTTTGTTTGAGGCGGTAACGTTCCTTGTAAGGGTTGAATACCCTGCTACAGGAATCGCTTTTTGTTGCCTAAAGTGTATGAATACGGAACATGGATACACATAGTTGATTGACTAAGTATGATTTTATGCATATGAGTTTTGATACGTTTGGAAAGATAAGGTTATACCCTAAACAAAACTTCTACCACTAAAACCTACATGGAACTTCTCATAACCGCCTGACAATGCCTCTGATCCTTTGGCAAGAATACTTATATGTAGGAAGTACCAGCGGCGTATCCACCATATTCTTGTCAAATTTTCATTGGTTTTGTCAGTAAATTATGATTAGTTCTATGTGACTCTAAAACATAAACAAACACAACAACCAAAGCTTGAGTCTTAATTCTGATAGTATACATGTTTGAATAAAGACAGTACCTCTCTCGTTTGTTATGATGGAGAGGTTAGTCCATGTAGAAGTGAGACACAGCCCAACTTCTTTAAATGATGAGATTGAAATGATATGAATGCTAAATCAGTGAGTATAAAACAAACTTCAACCAAGACATTACTAAATCCTATATGGAACTTCTCATAACCGCCTGACAATGCCTCTGATCCTTTGGCAAGAATACTTATATAGGAAGTACCAGCGGCGTATCCACCATATTCTTGTCAAATTTTCATTGGTTTCGTCAGTAAATTATGATTAGTTCTATGTGACTCTAAAACATAAGTAAACACAACAACCAACGCTTGAGTCTCAATTCTGAAAGGATACATGACTGAATGATGACGGTACCTCTCTCGTTTGTTATGATGAAGGGGTTAGTCTATGTAAAAGTGAGACACAACCCAACTTCTTTAAATGATGAGATCGAGGTACGTCGAGATGTCTGATGATATGAATGTTAAATCAATGAGTATAAAACAAAATTGCGATAGTAATTCGCATTAAGATTCTTGGATTCAATTTCCAATTTATAAATGAGATACGTGAAGATTGAGATAAACATAAATAAAACATAAACACTAAGCGGTTGGAGTTGAATTCTTGATTTTTGGTGAAGAAACTAGTTGGGTGGTTCGTTTGGGCCGTCATTATCTTCATCAGGATTGGCGTTGATGTTGTAAACCCTTCCTCTTTGTGGCCTAGTGGTTAGGTTTTCTTGATTTGCTTGGTTAACTGGGTTTGCTTGAGCTTGGGCGTTTATGATGTTAACCAATCGAGGGCACGTGTTTCTAAAGTGGGTAGGGTCGCCACAATTGAAACAAGCTCGAACATATGGGAGCATGGGGTATTGAGGTTGTTGATATGTTTGGATCATGTTTTGAGTAGGGGTAAGGTTTGGTTTTGAGAGGTGCAGCAAACCTTGCTCGAATGACCATAGCGTCCATAATTCACACATAGTCGACAAGGTAAGGTAAATGGATGGTGATAAGAATAGGTATTGCATTGAGGGTGAGGTCCAAAGTAAGGTTCTTATTTGGGTAAGTTGAGTTGGGTGCTACTTGAGTGATTGGGATAGCTTGGAGGGGTATGGCTTGTGAAGTTGGTTGATTGTGTTGGGTGACAGCGAAAAGTTGCCCATCTCGTTTTCTCTTAGAAATGGGTTGAGAAGGGGATTCGGTTTGGGGGGAGTTTGAGGTTTCAGTTGATGCTTTATCCTTCTTCTTCTCCTCCTTGAAGTCCTTATTTCGTATGCGGTTCTCGGTGAGCTCTGTAGCTAACTCCATTGCTGCTTCCAAAGTTGCAGGTGTGGTACTTATTACAGAGTCTTGAATTTTTGAATGAAGACCTCGAATGTAGTGCTCGATCAAACGGTAGAGGGGAGTGAACAAGTTGGGGACCATTTGATTTAACTCAAGGAATCTCTTGTTGTATGCGGTGTGGTCGCCTTCCTTTTGTTTCAAAGAATATAACTCATCCTCCAATTTCTTGATTTCGCTTCTTGGGCAAAACCGTCTTGTCATGATTTCCTTCAACTCTTCCCAAGTCAAAGTCATAGCATCTTCAACACCTCGTTTGGCCTTCTCTGTGTTCCACCATGTAAATGCTATTCCAAGTAAACGACCGGTAGCATATCGCACTTTGCGATCATCGGGGCAATCGCAATTTAGAAAAGTGTTTTTCATTTCCTCAAACCAATGGAGGAGAGCGGTGACACCTTCAGTTCCCTCGTATTTTGGAGGGTCGCAGGATTTGAAATGCTTGAAGGTGCATTTAGTGGTAATTGGGGGAGGGTTGACGACATTTTGATCTTCTTGATTGACGGGATTAGCGGTAAGGGCTTGTTGAACTTGAACTACAATGTTGGGTATTACGGCAGTCATTTGTTGAGCGATTTGGGCAGCCATGCGCTCGCGGGTTTTTCCTGATCTCGTCTTCCTACGAGCGAGATTAGAAGACATCTACAGGGAATACATATCAAGAGTATGAGTTGGATGTTTTCGGGGTCATGTGTCGTATTTAGGAATGAACATTCATAAAAAAATATAGAATAATAAATCTACTACATCCATAGGATGTCTTAGGCTTTGCTCGCAATTGGGCCTTGCATGCCGCCATACTTCACCTTCGTAATCATGTGGGCCCCCATGATTACCGGGTTTTTCATATGGTTCGCATGTGTTAGCCTAGTTACGTACACTAAAACCCGGAGAAATCGAGAAATAAGTATGTAACATATGATATTCGGAATGTATCCAAGTGTGGACACGGTGACAACTCAAAGTGGGGTTAGTTCGAACGACGTTTGGTGTGGCATGCTTTGGCCTAATAGGTCCTTTGTACTCTCATCGTTAGTCCCCAGGTAGGCAAACTGGTCGGTTATATTGGATTTATACAAATGCCAACCTAGACAGGACGTTCCGACTACCGGTACTTGTACCCTTACAGTTACTACATGCCCGTCGCAGAACTCACTTTGATGAGATTTGAAAAATGAAAAATGCGACAAAATCTTGAATAACGGAAGTATGAAGATGAATTGAATATGTGAACATTGAAATATGTATGATGAATATGTATGTAAGTATGTATGTTTGACTGTAAGTATAATTCATTATGTATCATCAAAATGTAATATTGGAAGTGTTTGCATGCATTTGTATATGTAATAAATATGAAAGAAATAAACATCATGAGTTTGCATGTAACCACATAAACAATTAAAATCTAATCAACTATAGTATAGGCTCTAAGGGTCTGATAACCTATCCTATATCCCTATAGTCAAAAGCTCTAATACCAATCTGTCACACCCCGACCCGCAGCGGAAAAGGTGATCGGGGCATGATTGGGTTTTCATCAAAGCTCATGACATTTATTATAATGTTTCATATTTATTATTACAATTTTAAAGAAGATCATACAATCAAATCATACAAATACAACATGTTCTATACATCTTTTAGACTTCATTATTTTTCTTCTAAGGCACTTTCTTATGTGTTCCTTGCTTCATCCTGTCCATCTGTATCATGTGTAAAAATGGTTTTTGGATCAACAAAAGTTGGCGAGTGAACCTTGTTAGAAAACATTTATTATTTATTTCTTGTTGTATTTAATATGGAAAAATTGTGCAATAATCATATGTGAGCAAACGTAAATAAACATACAATAACAATAACCATAACAAACAATAACATACAATAACAAACCACCTTGCATGAATATATAATATGAATGACAATGTAAATGTTGGCAACGTCTCGTTCACGCTCATAGGTAATGGGGAACGGCTCACGCTCATAGGTAATGGGGAGCAGACGACCTATGATGAAATGTATGTGCGATCAAGGCTCAATCAAACGGAGCCGATCGTATGTTGGCAACGCCTCGTTCACGCTCATAGGTAATGGGAAACGGCTCACGCTCATAGGTAATGGGGAGCGGTGGCCTATGATAATGTATGTACTGAAAATGATAAATTTAATCTAAACAATAACCACACAAAAGTTGATACATGTTGAATACACATTTGATCATGGATATGATGGATGCACAAGTGTTTAAATGTAATAAATAATAAGAAACATGATACACCCCAAAAACGTGATTAAAACGGGGAATTTATAGAGATTCACTCACATTGGGTGCGTTCTCTTGATGATGTTGGATGCGCACGAGTTTAGAGAGTTGATCGACGAGGAATAACTAACCTAGTTAATAATGAAAAGGTACGGTAAGTAAGTGGATTTTATTAACAATTTTAATTGAATTTTTAGGTTTATTTTTGTGAGTTTAAGGCTATTTTCTAACTTTAAAAACATTATTTTTAAGTATTTTTAATTGATTTTTAAATTAAATAAATAAATAAAAATATAAAAAAATGTTGACTTTTTGACTTTGACCGTTGACCGGTTCGGTCGCGTATAAGTATGCGCTGGGTGAGACTCGAACCGGTGACCTCCCGTACGCGTGCACGCAGCTCTACCAACTGAGCTACGTGTCTAACCCGAAATATTTCTGTTTTTAATTATATTTATACACTATTTAAGTTAATCAGAATTCATTTATTTTAAAAAGATTTTAATTGTATCGAACCGGTGCCGTCAACAGGTCTCGAACCCGGGACCTGTGATTAGTGTTGCACACAGTCCACCGCTGGACTGTTTGTCTAACCTGGTTAATATTCTGATTTTTATTATACTTATCATCTTACAGTGAGTTAACCCGGTTCGGTTTAAAAAAAAACATTTTTATTTCCGAGGATAGGGTCGTGATAGGGATCGAACTCGAGACGTGTGTTTATTGTTTGCACACAGTCCACCGCTGGACTGTGTGTCTAACCCGTTTATATGTCTTGTTTTAATTAATCTTATACAATAGGCCGACTTCATCTTCTTCGTTCAAAACACAGACAACGATTTTTCAACTGTTTCTTGTTAAATTCAGTTAACGAACTTATAGGTGATTGAAATGTGATGAACAAAGAGGGTTTGGGGAAAGAATGTACCGGAACAGATTGTCTTCCTCAGAACTCCGGCAAGGATCGTCGGCTCTGTTTTGTGAACTCCGTCTGTTCGGATCAATTAACAGTTTTGATTGATTAGATGTGAAATTGAACTACTGAGCAACGATTATCAGGAGGTTTAGATGATCATACCGATTCACAGCGTGATTCTGGAAATTTCAGAAGTTTTCCGGCGAAAGCAGAATATCCGGCAACGTCGTCTGGGATTGATTCTGGGTGATGGATTGATGTTAGTAATGGTCTAACAATGGATTGAAATAGAAAGAGTCAAGGTATTTACCGTGTTGATGTGAGTCTCGGTTTTCCGGCGTTGCAGAAAATCTCCGGTGAGTGAAATTGCTTCGAGAAATGGTGCGATTTTGAGCGAAAAGACTACCAGAGGCTTGGGTGTGAATTTATAGGGAAGAATCAAGTTGAATTGGGTCTGTTTCTAGTCTCGATTCATTGGTCAGCCTTTCTCCGGCGGTTATGACTGATGTCACGGAACTAGACATCGGTTATAACCGATGGCGACGTTAATACGTACGTTAAGTCAAAAGAAACCGTCGATAATTGGCGAAATCGTCGGATTTTCCGGCGACTGCTAAATGGGTGCGCTGTTGACTGGATTTGATTTCGAGTTTTGTTATATGTATTAATTGTTTCGATATATTATCAAATAACACAAGTGGCGGAGTGGTTGGATGTGTGCGAGTGAAGTCTTTGATGTTCCACCCGGCTGACTCGGGTTCGAAACCCGGCATCAGCAATTTATTTTTATTTCATTATTTATTATAAATTTTCAATTATAGATTTTAAATTCTAATATATTTATTAATTATGTGTTGTATAAAATTAATTTGAGCATTAAATACGCAACGAAATTTTTAACTGAATGTTCGGTTAATAAACGAAGCGGGTTTGGTTAACCCGGTTTTTGACGGATGTTACACGGATTCTCATTTCCTCTGACTTATGCATTTATTTCCGATTTTGCCCATTTTGCCCTTTAATCCCTTTTTGGACCAAACTATACATTTATACGCCCCATTTGGTATGCTTTAACATTCCCTTATTACCCGCATAGTTGCCTTAGCAAATAAATTGCCCTATTCAACTAGACCCTTATTTATTTATTATTTGACCCGTTTGGTTATCTTAGTGTAACCCAACGCTTATTTCAACCAAACCTTATCTATCTTATTATTCCCATAATAAGATATCTATCTACTTCCAATTGTCCGAAATTTGTTTATCTATGTATTTAGTCTGAAATCCTTATCTCGGATCCTTAATTCTTATGAATTACGTATTCATTCATAGTTTATGCGTATATTCATTTTGACCCGCTAAGAGATTTAAGCGTATAAACTTAAATCTCACTTCCTCTTACTTTGTGTCTTGTTTTCATACAAAAATATCTATTTACATCTCACCACAACTATACATTATGGTGGATTGGTTATAGAATGCTATATTTTCAATTCTACCATTCGGTTGACATTTTACGAAAAAGACCAATATGAGACATTAAGCCAAAACGGCTTATGCCATTTGCTATTATACTACCACAAGGGTAAACCTTTTTATAAAACTCATTTTTAAACTACCCTCAAGGTCGTTTACTTGTTTTATTACTTGAGGGCATTTTGGTCAACCTAGACCTTTCTTTACGACGGTCTTACAATATCATGTTTTAACCAAAATGTACATTTAACCATAGTCTATATAGAATCATTATGTTCTTGAGAACATAATGTCTACGAACTAGAATACTAGATTTACCTTACCTTAGGTAATCTATTGTTCATTCATGACTCTTTTATCTCTTAACGAACCTTAAGTCCTTTTGAGAGTTTGACCATTACACGTACCTGGCTCGAGTCATATCATTGACTTGTTTAAATACCTTATACTACTAATCATTAATAATAGCGACGCAAAACAAACGCCATTTCCCTGTGAACACAAAACTCGACAAGCGTTCACTAGATATTATTATCCAATGGTGATGACCACACCATTTGACCCATTTGGTCTAAATAACCATTTTATCATTACGAGATGGTATTTATTTACCATCTCATCATTTATCCGTTTCAGTTTACTCATCATGATCATATTACTTAATTCTTTTAACCTATTACAATTTACGCCATAGAATGTCCTTATTTTAGAGTTTAATATTTATTCATCAAACTCGTGACCGAATTACCATATTACCCCTTCTTACTCCTTATGGTTTACACCATAAGGTAACCTCTCAAAATTCCTTGTTTATTTGTCAACACATGACGATCTATTTCCCCTTTTTATCATTAAATATGGTTTAATACCATATTTTGCTTATTCCGACCCGTATCAATACACGTCGGAACCTTGTATTTCGAAATCTTGTTCCGAATACCAATTCACTTATTCATTTTTAAATAAATAAGTACATTTACTATTTTAAGGATGTAAGCTTTACTTACCTTGAGATCCAATTACGCCCTTTGTCCGCGTACTTGTTCCGTTTGACCCGCTTCTTCCCAAGCCTCCACCTAGCTTGTCAAGCGTCAAACTATCATTCATCATTCGTAAGATGGTTAGGTTAGTCATCATCTAACACGACTATTTCACCTTACGGATTTTATATCAGATTTATCATTCGATTTTAATATAGGTCAGTTTGACTTTTAAAAGTCAACTGCCTATTTACTCATATTAACCTACGAACAAGTTTAACAACTCATTTACGCATTTTGTTAATTACCCGGTAAGCACTATTCTTAGGCCACCAATTGAGTTATGTTTTCCAAACCAAGTTCACATGATTACCAATATCAATTAACATAGTTTCTACAATCATATGCTAAATTTATTAGTCTTATGCAAGAACATGGGATTGTTTCATCACTATGAAACAACCCATTACATCTTATATATGGAATTTACCCAAACATTAAACTTAGCCAAATACTTTAAACTTCACATTCATATGTTGATTTTAAGAATCTATTAACATGTGTTTAACATAAATCTCATCTTATCATCAAAACCCATTTCAAGTCATGTATGAACATCTATTCGAACCTCTAATTTGTTCAGATATCTCATACATACATACAAGTATGATGATCATAAACACTTATATATCATCAATTTCATCATGTAATCAAAACCTACTTTATAATCTACTTGTTAATCACTAACAAGTAATCCTACATCAAATTATGCATAATTTCTTTAAGTTTAACGAAATCAATCATACACATACACTTAATTTCATCTTTGGATCATAATCCAACTATCTAATTGCAATTACTCTACTTGTTTCAAATAATAGCTTTCACCAATCTAAGTTTTTAGACATACCTTATGATCCCCTAATCGAGGTGATCAATAATTTATGTTCATGCACTGATTTGGGTCTCGAATTGATCTTCAATTGATGGATTAAGCTTGAACTAGGGTTTCCCCTTGTTCTCCAGCCGTAGAACACACACACATACACATTCACTATGTGTTTTGTGTTTTTAATTTTGATATTTATAATATAAGTTTTCTTTTTGGCAGCTTTGGTCCCTCAAGTTTAGTTTTGATTATAACTCATTCTTTGGTTACTTGTATACATGTTTTTAACTAGGTTTATTTGTTCCTAGTCAATTTGTTTATAATTTAACTTTCACCGCTAACGATCTTTTACCCACTCTTCAATATTTACGTGGTTTGATTACCAAACCCGTTTTTGGGGTGTTACAATTTGTTAAAAAATATATGTGTTTATAAATTATTCATAAATGCTTATGAACGAGATTTTTGATGTTCGTGTTCATTTGTTAAAAAATGAACGGGTTCGTTATCGTTTGTGTTTATTTGTTATTTTAGGTAACGAAAACAAACTAATCTCTATAGAGACAAATGTAAACAAACGAACACAAACATGCGTGTAACATCCGTGTAAGTGGGGTTTCAAAAACCCGCCCCTTTTTGATTCAATAAAAGAATATTTGTTTAGGTGTTTTGTTTTTTATATAATGATTAAATTTAATGGGTAAAAATAAATAGATAAATAAAGTTTAAAGATATAATCCAAGAATAAATTAATAATGTTTTTTTTATCATAATTCAAAAAGATAAAAAAATAACTAAAGAAAAGCGGTTATAAAAATAAACGGGTGAATCGGGAATCGAACCTGGGTTCCCCGGATATCACACACACACCGCAAAACACCACTAGACTGCACACGCATTTGTGCTAAGTTTAGAAGTTTAAATCTCTTATGTGGACTCCAGCTCTAAACCTGCAAATCAAGGTCGCGATCAAGGAACGCGCCTTTCCTTTCTCGTTGATATCTCCGACAAGCTGGTCGGGATTAATTATGGTAAACCGCAATTGGCTCGGCTGTCATCCTTCTGGCAAATTTCCAATCACGATTCGTATTACCTTAAACCGAGATCGAAACCCTTCTTGCCCCCACCTATAAATACTAATCGATTCCTCAATCCACCCTTGCCCCTCTTCTCTCCCTCTGTTTTTCTCTAGCTCAAAAACACCTCGAAGTCCCCTGTTCAGTCGAATCCACCTCGTCGCCGGAGTGCTCTTCTTGCCGGAATTCAGTAATTACCAGAACCAAGCCACCGCCGGATCAATTTGGTAGACTCCCTGTTCTTCTGTTATTTATTTAAATCATGTATGTAATCAGAATTTAAAATAAACCGGTTTGGGTGGGTAACCATGGTCGGTTAAAAAAATCAAAATGAAGAAGATGAAGTGTAGTGAAAATATGTAATTATTGTAGTGAAAATCTAAACAAAGGATTTTAACCGAAATATTAATTTATTTATTTATCGAATTATCGCGTTATTATTTTAGGTTAGAACTCTTTCATCGGTTAAATTCTCAACTCGTGCGCCGTCCTCATCAACCAAGAATACGCACCCACTGTGAGTGAATCTCTACAAATTTCTCGTTTTAATCACGTTTTGGGGTGTATCATGTGTCGTATTATTTCTTTATTTTATTTAACACTTGTGCTTATATCATTCGTGATCAAATGTGTATTGCTTGTAGTGTGGTTTATATGTGGATACATTTTATCATTTCAGTGCACTCATTTCATTAGGCCCATCAGTTCCTCGTGGGATACGGGTTGAGCATCAGGTGCCTCATTAGATCGGCTCCGTTTGATTGAGCCTTGATCTCAGATACATCATCATTCATGTCATACATTCATTCAATGTGGTTTGTGATTGGTTACATATATATATATATATATATATATATATTTGCTCACATGTGATTTATGCACAATTTTCTTTGATAAATATAATAAGCAATTATTTAAATGTTTTATCAAAGTTCACTCGCCAACCTTTGTTGACCCAAAATTTCCTCTGTTTTACACATGATACAGGTGATCAAGTTGAGGAAAGAAACACTTAGGATGGCCTAGAAGGATAAACAAGTTATTGCGTTGGAACAAACATTTAGATTTTTATTGTGTTTGTATGAAATTTTTGTTGGATATTTAAATTTTAATTTGAATTTAATAAATATGAAACTTCTTAGTAAATATCATGAGCTTGGGTGATAACCCAATCATGCGCCGTCTTTTATTCTGCTGCGGGTCGGGGTGTGACAGATTGGTATCAGAGCTTGTGACTATAGGGATATAGGATAGGTTATTAGACCTTTAGAGCCTATACTATAGTTAACTACATTTAAATTGTCTATGTGTTACATGCAAAATTCATGATGTTTATATGTTTCATGTTTATATTCACACACAACATTATGCAAACATTCTCATAAGTACATGTTAATATGCAATGTTCATCATAGATCATACCCTCATATCATATCATATCTATGAAAGCACACACCTCACAATTTCACAATTCCCGTTATTTCTTTTCGAAGATTTTTGCAATGTTTTCATATTTTTCAATTCACATCAAAGTGAGTTTTCACGACGGGCATGTAGTAACTGGAAGGGTACGAGTACCGGTAGTCGGAACGTCCTGTCTAGACTTGGCATTCGTATAAATCCAAAATAAAGGACCAGTTTGCCTACCTGGGGTCTAACGATGAGAGTACGAAGGACCTATTAGGCTAAAGCATGCTATACCAACCGTCGTGTGAACTAACCCCACTTTGAGCTGTCATTGTGTCCACACCTGGATACCCTCCGACCATACATCTCGCAACCATGTTTTACGATTTTCATTCGGGTGGTGCGAGTGTTAACCCGCCGACACCAATGTGAATCCTACCAAGCCCAATAGTCATGGGGGCCCACATGACTACACAGGCAATAGTATGGGGGACATTTGGAGTCCCAAACATGAGCAAACCCAAGACATCCTATGGATGTAGTTAAATTATTTTTCAGTTATGTTGTTTTCATTCTTTTTACAACACATGACACCTAGGAAATTCTTGAACTCACAATCTTCCTACATATATTCCTGTAGATGTCTGCTAGGCAATTACGTGGAGGTAGAAGGTCAGGAAAGTCAAACGAACGCTTGGCCACGCAAATTGCTAAACAAATGGCTGCAATGCTTCCTGACATCGTGCTACAAGTTCAGCAAGCCCTCACCGCTAATCCCATCAACCCTCCCAACCAAGAAGACCAAAGCGTCGTCAACCCTCCTCCCAAAACCCCCAAATGCACCTACAAACACTTCAAGTCTTGCGATCCCCCAAAATATGAAGGGACTGAAGGTGTCACCGCTCTCCTTCACTGCTTTGAGGAGATGGAAAACACCTTTCTCAATTGCGACTGTCCTGAGGACCGAAAGGTACGTTACGCGACTGGAAGATTGTTTGGGGTAGCCCTTACCTGGTGGAACACGGAAAAGGGTAAGCGAGGTGTTGAAGATGCCATGGCCTTAACATGGGAAGAGTTAAGGGAAATCATGACGAGACGCTTCTGTCCAAGAAGCGAAATAAAAAAGCTAGAAGATGAGTTTCACGCATTGAAACAAAAGGAAGGAGACCACACTTCATACAATAAGAGATTTCTCGAGTTGAACCAGATGGTCCCCAATCTGTTCACCCCATTATACCGCCTAATTGAACACTACATTCGAGGCCTCCCCTCGAAAATCCAAGATTCGGTTTTAAGCACTTCGCCTGCAACACTCGAAGCCGCAATGGAGTTAGCTATGGAACTCACTGAAAATCGCATTCGAAATGGCAAATTTAATGATGAAAAGAAGAAAACACCCATTGAGACTCCAACTCCAAACCACTCAGGTTCATCCTCGAAGTTTGCTGGTAAGAGGAAGCGAAATGGCAATAACTTTGCTGTCACCCAAACCAACCCTCCATCACTGCTGCTCCAATCACCCAAGTGCCCCTCCAGCCGCACCATTCAAAAGGCCATACACTAGCCCACACCCAAAGTGTAACCGTTGTCAATACCATCACCCTCCTGAAAACCCTACCAACATTGCACAAGTTGTGGCCGTGCGGGTCACACCATCCAAACCTTCCGTACCCTTCAGCGATTGAACCACAGTCAACCTCCAACCCAAACCCAAAATCAAATGGTGGGCCAAGCCCAACAATTCTTACTTCTGCCTCCTGCACAACTCGCAGCCCAACCTTACTACCAACCCAACTACCCCATGATGCAATCCATGCGAGCCTGTTTCAATTGTGGGGACCCAAACCACTTCAGGAACACTTGCCCACGCCTGGTGAACATCATCCATGCCCAAGCTCAAGCAAACCCGGTAAACCAAGCTAACCAAGCTCCTCCACCTGCTAGAGGAAGAGCTTTCAATATCAACGCCAACCAAGCCAGGGCTGACAACAATGTGGTCAACGGTACGTTTCTCATAAATGGTAGTTATGCATCCATATTATTCGATACTGGTGCGGATAAGAGCTTTGTGTCATTAGAATTCGAATCTATCCTCGACCCACCTCGTGATAATCTTGTTGAATCTTTGACGGTGGAAGTTGCTGATGGAAAACGCACTTCATTAAATTCTATTTTACGCGATTGTTCTCTCACCCTAAATGATCACGATTTTCCAATTGATCTCATTCCTATGAAATTGGGAAGTTTCGATTTTATCATCGGCATGGACTGGCTCAGCCAGCATCACGCTGAAGTGGTGTGCCATGAAAAGTTCATTCGTATTCCTCTCGTCAACGGTCAGACACTAGTATCTTTGGGGAAACTCCTTCGAAAGGTCTCAAATTGATGTCCTGCCTTCAAGCCCGAAGTTATCTTCGTAAGAATTACGTTGCATTTCTAGCTCACGTCGTCAAGAATGAAGGCAAGGAGAGGAAGCTCGAAGATATTCCAATTGTGAAAGAATTCCCGCAAGTTTTTCCCGACGACGTTTCAGGACTTCCTCCTGTGAGAGAAGTCGAATTACGAATCGATCTTGTGCCTGGCGCTACACCGGTTGCAAAATCTCCTTATAGGTTAGCCCCATCCGAGATGCAAGAGTTGGCCAGTCAACTGCAAGAGCTGACTGACAAAGGATTCATACGTCCTAGCTCATCGCCTTGGGGTGCGCCTGTTCTTTTTGTGAAGAAGAAAGATGGAACGTTTCGCATGTGCGTTGATTATAGAGAACTCAACAAGTTGACGGTTAAGAATCGCTATCCACTGCCTCGTATTGATGACCTTCTAGACCAACTTCAAGGCGCCACCTGTTTTTCCAAAATCGACCTTCGTTCTGGTTATCATCAACTTAGAGTGCGCGAAGAAGATATTCCAAAAACTGCCTTCCGAACTCGTTATGGTCATTACGAGTTCATGGTTATGCCCTTCGGTTTAACCAACGCCCCCGCTGTCTTCATGGATTTAATGAATAGGGTATGCAAACCCTATCTCGACCGTTTCGTCATAGTCTTCATCGACGACATTCTTATCTACTCCAAGTCAAAATCCGATCATGAGCGACACCTTCGAATCATTCTTACACTCTTAAGGACTGAAAAGCTTTACGCTAAGTTCTCAAAATGCGAATTCTGGTTAGGAGAAGTACAATTCCTTGGTCATGTCGTCAATGACAAAGGGATTCATGTCGATCCTTCGAAATCAAGGCAGTACAGGAATGGCAAGCGCCACGTACCACTACCGAAGTTAGGTCATTTCTTGGCTTGGCTGGTTACTACCGACGCTTCATTGCCAATTTTTCCCGTATCGCCGTTCCGCTCACGGCCTTGACTCACAAAGGAAAACCCTTCATTTGGGGACCTAAGCAAGAGGAGGCCTTCCAAACTTTAAAGCAAAGGCTTTGTGACGCACCTATCCTTACACTCCCTAAGGGTTGCGATGACTTTGTGGTTTATTGCGACGCATCAGGGCAAGGACTAGGTTGTGTATTGATGCAAAGAGGCAAAGTGATAGCCTATGCCTCTAGGCAACTCAAAGTTCATAAGAAGAATTACACCACCCACGACCTGGAACCTGGAGCCGTTGTGTTCGCTCTCAAGATATGGAGACATTACCTCTACGGTACCAAGTGTGAAATATACACTGACCACAAGAGTCTCCAACATATCTTCAACTAAAAAGAGTTGAATAGAGGCAACGAAGATGGGTCGAACTTCTCAACGATTACGACTGCGAGATTCGGTACCATCCTGGCAAGGCAAACGTGGTGGTCGATGCGCTCAGTCGAAAGGGATATGCGAACTCTATTCGTCTTCTATGTTCGCAAATCATAACCGATATCAAGGATCGAATCCGGGCAGCTCAACATATCTCTGTAACGGAAAATGACGTACGCGATGAGCTGTCATGTGGAGCTGAACTCAAAATTGAAACCAAATCCGACGGTATTCTATATTATTTAAACCGCATATGGATTCCCGATCGCGACAACCTTCGTGATTTCCGCATGAATGAGGCACACAAAACACGATACTCGGTACACCCAGGAGCCGATAAGATGTATCAAGACCTACGATACACCTACTGGTGGCCTGGCATGAAAAAGGATATCGCTGTTTTTGTTTCCAAGTGCCTTACATGTTCCAAAGTGAAAGTTGAACATCAAAGACCTTCAGGACTTCTAGTCCAACCCGAAATACCTGTATGGAAGTGGGAAAACATAACCATGGACTTCATTACCGGGTTACCTCGCACCTTCAGTGGGTATGACACCATATGAGTAATAATCGATCATCTTACAAAATCATCTCACTTCATTCCGATTCGCGAGGACTTCAAGAACGAGAAGTTAGCTCGTATCTACATCAACGAGATCGTAAGCCGTCATGGTGTACCGTTAAGCATCATTTCAGACCGTGATGGTCGTTTCACTTCACGAACATGGCGAGCCGTACAAACCGCTCTGGGTACACGGTTAGACCTCAGTACCGCCTTTCACCCTCAAACTGATGGTCAATCTGAACGCACCATCCAAACCCTTGAAGACATGCTTCGAGCATGTGTCATAGACTTCAAAGGGAACTGGGACGCTCATCTACCGTTAGTCGAGTTTTCGTACAACAATAGCTATCATTCAAGTATCGGCATGGCTCCTTTCGAAGCTTTATATGGTCGTAAATGCCGATCTCCAGTATGTTGGCACGAAATTGGTGAAGCGCAAATCACCGGACCTGAATTGATTCAAGAAACAACCGACAAAATCATTCAAATACGAAACAATCTTCTAGCGGCTCAAAGTCGTCAAAAGAGTTATGCTGACAAACGACGAAAGCCCTTGGAGTTTGATATTGGTGATCAATTACTTTTAAAAGTATCACCGTGGAAGGGAGTGGTTCGTTTTGGCTAGAAGGGCAAGCTAGCACCACCCTTTCAAGATACTCGAAAGAGTAGGTCCTGTAACATACAAGCTTGACCTACCAGAAGAGCTTAACAGAATTCATCCCATGTTCCACGTATTAAACTTGAAAAAGTGCCTCGCCGACGAAAACCTCCATATCCCTTTAGAAGACATTCAAGTCGATGAATCAATGCACTTCGTTGAAAGACCAGTGGAGATCATGGATTTCGGTGAGAAGCGTTTAAGGCGAAGTCGTATTCCATCGTCAGGGTGCGTTGGGAGTCAAAACAAGGGCCCGAGTTTACTTGGGAACGTGAAGACTCAATACGCGAAAAATACCCGCATCTTTTTCCTGTTACCACTACTACTTAAATTTCGGGACGAAATTTCTAAAAGTAGGGGATACTGTAACATCCGTGTAAATCGGGTTTCGAAAACCCGCCCCTTTTTGATTCAATAAAAGAATATTTGTTTAGGTGTTTTGTTTTTTTATATAATGATTAAATTTAATGGTTAAAAATAAATAGATAAATAAAGTTTAAAGATATAATCAAAGAATAAATTAATAATGTTTTTTTTATCATAATTCAAAAAGATAAAAAAAAATAACTAAAGAAAAGCGGTTATAAAAATAAATGGGTGAACCGGTAATCAAACCTGGGTTCCCCGGATATCGCACACACACCGCAAAACACCACTGGACTGCACACGCATTTGTGCTAAGTTTAGAAGTTTAAATCTCTTATGTGGACTCCAACTCTAAACCTGCAAATCAAGGTCACGATCAAGGAACACGCCTTTCCTTTCTCGTTAATATCTCCGACAAGCTGGCCGGGATTAATTATGGTAAACCGCAATTGGCTCGGCTGTCATCCTTCTGGCAAATTTCCAATATTACCTTAAACCGAGATCGAAACCCTTCTTGCCCCCACCTATAAATACTAATCGATTCCTCAATCCACCCTTGCCCCTCTTCTCTCCCTCTGTTTTTCTCTCGCTCAAAAACACCTCGAAGTCCCCTGTTCAGTCGAATCCACCTCGTCGCCGGAGTGCTCTTCTTGCCGGAATTCAGTAGTTATCGGAACCAAGCCACCGCCGGATCAATTTGGTAGACTCCCTGTTCTTCTGTTATTTATTTACATCATATATGTAATCAGAATTTAAAATAAACCGGTTTGGGCGGGTACCCATGGTCGGTTAAAAAAATCAAAATGAAGAAGATGAAGTGTAGTGAAAATATGTAATTATTGTATTTAAGTTTACAGTCGGGTTAAGCACCCATCCCAACTGGTTAGGCCAGGTGCAAACTAATGGTTCGATTCCATGCACACACCCGGTTCAACTGATTTAATCACCCTTTTTAATTAAACACAGCTGTATAAACCTATTTAGTATATAAGTATAATTAAATTTCAAGAATAATTGGGTTAGACACCCAGCCCAGTTGGTCGGGCTGGGTGCAATCTACAATAGAGACCTTGGGTTCGAAACCCATGGTGCGGCCGGTCTGAACAAGATTATTCCTTTTTAAAATTTAATTAAAATCTGATAAACCTAACTTGTGTATAAATATAATTAAAATCAGGTTTCTTTCGGGTTAGACACGTAGCTCAGTTGGAAGAGCTGCGTGCACGCAACCGAGAGGTCGCGAGTTCGAACCTCACACACGCATGCCAACCACACTATTGGACCGGTCTGACAGCCACTTGTCAGACTGACAATTTTTTTATATATTTTATTTTATTTTTTTTATTTTATTTTATGGATTTATATTAAAAGGGAAACCAATTAAAAATACTTAAAAATATATAATTTCAAAGGTTTTAATATATCAATAAAGATAAAAAAAAATAACTTAAAAATCTAAACAAAGGATTTTAACCGAAATATTAATTTATTTATTTATCGAATTATCGCGTTATTATTTTAGGTTAGAACTCTTTCATCGGTTAAATTCTCAACTCGAGCGCCGTCCTCATCAACCAAGAATACGCACCCACTATGAGTGAATCTCTACAAATTCCCCGTTTTAGTCACGTTTTGGGGTGTATCATGTGTCGTATTATTTCTTTATTTTATTTAACACTTGTGCTTATATCATTTCGTGATCAAATGTGTATTGCTTGTAGTGTGGTTTATATGTGGATACATTTCATTAGGCCCATCAGTTCCTCGTGGGATACGGGTTGAGCATCAGGTGCCTCATTAGATCGGCTCCGTTTGATTGAGCCTTGATCTCAGATACATCATCATTCATGTCATATATTCATTTAATGTGGTTTGTGATTGGTTACATATATATATATATATTTGCTCACATGTGATTTATGCATATTTTCTTTAATAAACATAATAAGCAATTATTTAAATGTTTTATCAAAGTTCACTCACCAACCTTTGTTGACCCAAAATTTTCTCTGTTTTACACATGATACAGGTGATCAAGTTGAGGAAAGAAACACTTAGGATGGCTTAGAAGAATAAATAAGTTATTGCGTTGGAACAAACATTTAGATTTTTATTGTGTTTGTATGAAATTTTTGTTGGATATTTAAATTTTAATTTGAATTTAATAAATATGAAACTTCTTAGTAAATATCATGAGCTTTGGTGATAACCCAATGATGCCCGTCTTTTATTCCGCTGCGGGTCGGGATGTGACAATGCATTCATGAATAAAATATATAATACACTAAAACTTATTAATTTTTTTGTCGGAATTTTAATGTATTTAAATAAAATATAAAAATTAAAAACACTAATAAACTATTGAGCATAAACGAACAAATTACCGAACGCTCACGAACTTAAATGAACAAACGTCGTCTTTGTTCATGTTTGTTCATCTAACTAAACGAACGAACACAAACGAACTTCCCGCCGAACGATTCATGACCTGTTCGTTAAACGCTCGCTTTGTTTGCGGTCTATTTGCAATCATACATGTTTTACTTTAAAGTCAAATCAAGCAAAATCTCTACAAGTTGCAAGCTTTAGTGAAGCACAGAAGTGAAAAGTGAAAGTAGGAATGAAATTGGTAGTGTTTTGTATCTATACTCATTTTGAATCTGTCAAATCGAATTTGAACAAAATTGTGTATTGAATACCATATTGAACATATTGGTACGGTACTCCCTTCGGTACCACTTTGTTTTTCTATTTTTTGAGCATTTATAAAGGTATCAAATATGTTTAATCACTGGTAAAACCGGTACGAGTACAAAAATAATATGGGTACCATATAAGTAACATAAGTACGAGTACCAATACAATACAATATACCAAATATCAAAATAGTTCTTAATTATTAGATTTTAATGTTTTTATTAATATTAATATAGATTGATGGGCATATACTTACTTAGTAGCCTAATCCCTCAAAAAGAGTACACATAATCTATAAAATTTTCAAAAAAAAAAAAAAGAAAGTGTTTGGATACTGTCAATTAATCGGCATCATGTCACTTGACAACCTGAGCAAACCACTGAAACTGGGAACACCACTTCAATATATGAACAAAAAATCTTTGGAAGAATCAGAATTTCTAAACATCCTGCTAGTTTAAACATCCTTGTGCACAAAACAAGACATCCAAGCAACATCGATACATAACACATTTGATACACCAAATATGCAAGAACATAAAGCTAATATAAATATCAACAGAGAACAAACTCATCCTTCTGCTTCCATGACATCAAAACAACCAGTTTTAGTTGACCGAGCTGACAAAGCCTGGCCCGATTCTTAAATACAGCGACTCGAGCTCTTTTATCACCTGACAAAACAACACGAGCTATGCTAAAAGATTCACCTTTCTTAACTGCAAACTGCCACTCTCTAACTGATATCTCAAACTAGTCCTTTGTTTTAGAATGAGTTGTTTTGACTTCAATGTATCGATTTTCATCATCACAAACTTCAATATCATACGGTAGCCCGGTTTCACTAGCTTCATTTACCCATTAACAACTTTGATACCCATGTTTTTATAGTAGTTAAAGGCCAGTTCCTCGCCCCGTCTCCCTGTAGAAAACACTTGTTTCGCATTGACCGAGCCATGCAAAAGCTGGTCCTTCTGCTAAAACCCACAGAACCATCTTGGTCAACCAAATCATGTTCAACACTGACCAAGTCAACCTCGTCGGTCCCACCTTGACCCTCATGGTTCAAACTTGTAGAAGCTTCTAAAATTTCCACCTCATCAATGTTGGTACATTTTGATCAATTCGCGTAACGTCATCTTGCATCTTTGAATCATGCAAGAAAACGAATATAGGGGCGGTTTGCCAACTGGTCGGTGGCCAGTTTCTGTTAATTGGAGGTCGTAAACTGTGTTTAATGGATCTTTTAGTGACACGTGTTGATGCTGCTGCTACCGTATTCACTGATGTTACTCTCAAAGATTGAATTGACGATACTGGTTCTTCATCCGATACTTTTGCCACCTTCTGGCTATCTAAGATGAACCTTTCTATTTGTTCCTCTGTGGAACCTGATTCAGCCATAGTTGTAATCACGTGAAGAAAATTTGCCAAGTGGATTTCAGGATCACCATTAATCATAAAACGAGAAAGTTCCATAAATATCGAATGAGAATCTGCGTCACAAGATCTTATCCTGTGTGTATCAATGCAGAAACTGTTTAGTTTCAACTTGAAATTCAAATTTTTATGCTTGACCACAAAAAAAAAAAGAAATATATTTTAGCACAAACATTACTAAATAGTGACCAAGAATCACCTTACACTACGGGTGGTTAACATTTGATTTACATATGTAAAAAGTATGATACCTGAATTATGCATGTAGTATCATGTCTCTTCTTTGATGCCAATCTTGACCTCTTTATAACATCATGAAAATACAACAACAACAATCTGCAGCCGTTTTAGTTATTCAGATCCAGATAGTTTGAGCTGGTGATATCTTTCAGGATATGTGTTAGAGATGCAAGGTTGAGCGTAAGGAAGCACCCATCTCACCAATGAAGTTTTACAACTATTGCCTATCGTTTATTGCTTCACGAGTAACTCATAGTGTATAAAGTCCTGACATGGGTCACCATTTTAATAAAAAAATATATAAATAAAATAGTAAATATACTCTCTTTACATAATTGGGAAATAATTGGGAAATTATAGTATATGTATGTGTACAAATTGTTACGAATATGACATATAAACAACATATGTAATTAAAATGATTCAATCAATGGTCTTCAACAAGAGTTTCAACCGCGTCTTCTTGTATGGTCCGTTGTGTAGTCTTCAACGAAATCTTGAATCGCGTCTCCTTGTATGATCCTTTGTGTGGGTTTCAACGAGGTCTTGAACCACATATTCTTGTACAATAATTTCCTACAAAATGAACAAACAAAGTGTTGACGGTTGTGGCTGAGGCACGTGTTCAACACGCTTCCCTTAAAACAGATTTCGCGCCTCTACTAAAGACGACGCGTCTGTTTCCCAGGGTACAACAACCGAAGCAGTATGTACTGCCGGAGATGGCTCACGCGCCCGAGGTTACACCGGATAAAATTATAGTATTTGAACTTGTGGAAAAATAATGATATGAAAGTGATGGAATCGGGTAGATAAAACTTATCTCTCTATAATTCTCAACATATGGATGTTCAAGTCTTCACAACTTCTCCAAGAATTCTTCATACATCTTATTTTCCTCTTTTAGTTCTCATAAAAACTAATGAAGCACATAGCCTACCATTTTTTTACAAGAGTTGTGGGTTGTGAAAAGTTTCACTTTATTAGAGATTTTATTAGACATAAACTCTAATAAAAAACTAATAAATTGACAAAAAACTCTACTTAAGACTTTAATATCCATATGAAAATTCTAGTAAATAATTATAATTTTACTAAATTATAAGTTCACTAAATTAATATCCATTCACTATATAAATTTCCAACAATCCCCCACATGAATGGAGATCGTTCAAAACACATAAAACTTTTCCCAAAGGAATCTCGATAGTTGAGTATTGCCGGATAAGTAGGTGTTCCCTTTGAACTTTCCATTGTGAAGCATACTTAGTCTCCTAGCAGTTTGTAGACGCGATGTCCTTGAACAAACCCCATTTGTGTAGACGAAAATACACTTCACACAATACTCACCTTAGTCGGGTCATCCCCTCATAGTTGTGTCCAATAATAGTCGTGGACACTTTCCTGGTTCTGCGAGAGCTCTAGGAATTGTGCCCCTAATTCCATTCGAAGCGACCCCACTTCTCTCTAACATAGGTGATTCTCCTTAAATCATTAAAAGCATCATGGTTACCAGGATTACGCAAAATCATTTACCACATAATATGCTTAGCCTCACAATTTGTCACTGAATTCCATAGGAATGAACTAGGACATATTTAAACACCCTTTTATCGTTTAGGGGGTATATTTAACCATATATACTAGCTTATGCATATCAGCTATGCCCCCAGAGTGACCACCCTTAGGCAAATGAATTTGTTGTCCTATTGGACTTAGATCTTGGGATCTCCAGTCAACTAAGTTAGGTTTCCTTCACACACCCTTTTTCCATGGGCTTTAGTTTCATTCCACAACTTGATCTCTAATAATCCTCAGGTTGTTGGATCCATAACATTATCTTTGTCATTGACAAGTCACTGAAGATAACTTTGCAGTTGAGATCAATTGTCATGACGTGTTCGTAACTCGAAAGTTAACATTGCCTATTGTCAATTTCTAAGACTATAACCTCAGTGGCCACCTGAATCTGGTTATAATATTTGTCTTAGAATGATACATTTATAATTTAAGGCAAATACATTTCCATTATGCACTATGACCTTTGTGTCTTCCACTTCGTCGTCTGTTTGCAATGTTAGATTGGATTACAAAATCCTTATTGCCAAAATATTATGGTACAAATGCAAGACACCCCCACATTTAAGTGTTATTGGATAACATCCAGATGGAGTAACAAAAACCATTTCTACATACCCTTATAGGGTTGTTTTTTTTAATGGATCCTCCCCCACCTTTTTTGCCATTTGATCAACATTAACTTCACTTATGATGACCTTTGTACACATATGATTGAACAAGATCAACCTCATTGTATCAGTGAATTTAATCATATTGCATTAGCTTATTTAAGCTTCCGAGCTGACCAAAGCAACACATGCCATTGTCATAAGTTTGTCACCAACTTAGAATAACATCTAGAATAAGCCTAGACAATGAGTTCTCCTTATTAGCTTTTCGAACAAAATCTTCAAAAGTTACATGTCTTTTTCTTATAATGAATGAAAATTCTCCCTCAACTTTGTCTATACACAAATTCTTTTTGTGTTCATACACATTTGAATGTTTAGAGTTAATTAGTCTCCGTCAAGACCCATAATTAACCAAGTACTAGTCTAGCATGCTTTAGACTATAATACTTTAGCATGTGAACAAAAGATGCATCATTCTGATTCTTCACAGCCCCAAGGATATCATAATATCACTTTGCAACATTCATCCCTTGTTAAGACAAAATAGTGAGACTTATTCATAATCCTAAAACATCAATATTTAGGAAGGTCTCACAAATTATTGTATATAGCACATAGCTAAATTTTATCATTCAATTAAGGAACATAACTTGTTTACCTTTGATCTCCAATGCTCTACCATTGACTCATAAGTACTTAAACATAAGTCTTAATCCAAGTCACTTGGTGAACACACTCATCGCCAAGAAGATGAATGTTCCTCGTTTACAATCACTATTATGTGGAAGATAGAGTCAACTAGATCCACATTCAACAACAGGGCATTCATAATTTTTCCATAAGTGATTTTCATACATCTATTGTTATTCATTAGGAGATATGTATATTTAGGATGCTCTCCGAAACGAAGGTAAAATTTCCATATTCAAGTGGTAGACGCATCTACGTATAAATCTCGCAAGGTTTATTAAAGGTATACAATAACATATAGTACTTTTTTTTCATATGTTAGAATTCACACTTGTGAATTTTCCAATGACTTCTACCGAAGTATGTCGACATGGATCTTATTTGTGTATTTCATCTCAATACACTCAGTACGTTCTTTCATTATTCTCTCATGATATGGTTATACATTTGATGTTTTGTCTTTGACTTTTAGTCAATGCAACAACTATCAAGTTGTTTATGTCCAAATATTTTCATGTACTATCTGTTTAAAGCCATATTCTTTTAAACAATGTATAGTTGGTGTTATAATTGCTTTCCACAAAGATAATTTATACGTCACAAACATTAGTGATTTATTTCTTTGTAAAAAATTGCATGTGTTATCCGAAGATATTGAACACAACACAATAAAATACATTGGAAACTAAATCATAAGTGCCAAACACTTTTGAAATTTAAACGGTAGCATAGACGATCTGTAGGCATCAAATATCAAAGTGCTTTTATCTTCAACACTTTATAATCTTCTCAAAATCTTCTCAATGATATCGTCCCATGACATGTCTTGAGATATTCCCTCAATAAGACTCCATGCACTTGTAAGTACAAGTTTCTCATTTCATCAAACTTTAAACTTGGACAATTCTACATAAAACAATACCAAGTTGTTACAAAGACTACATTTAAGTAGTGAACTTGAACAGTTAAATTTGTTCGCAACAACACCAAGTTGTTTTCCACCAAATAATATCCATGAGATTGTTACTTTGTTCACCATATGCTACTTTCAGCAAGAGTAGCGAACAATTTGAATTATCAATACTATGCAAAACTTTGTTTTAAAAATCACTCTAAAACATTTCCTTAGTTTTGCAATATACTATATTAATAATATCAATTAGAGTTTATGAAAACATAAATCGAAACCCAAAATATCAAATGGTTTTATATTATTTGGTCTTACTACGCATGTACTAAACGTTTTCTAACACGCATGTTAGAAAAAAATTGTTATAACGGCACATATAGAATCGAACGTTTACATAAAACGTTTTCCAATGATAAAGTTTATAAATTAAACCATTTATCATCATTTTTAATGCACACATAGGCAATTAAATGTTTACATAAAAATTTCCATTCATTAAGGCTTATATAGTGAACAGTCTCTAACCTTGTATTTGTGATACACATTTTCTAACACACATGTTAGAAAATTTAAGTCATTATATATATATATATATATAACATGACCATTTTGATTTAGAAATCACAAATTAAAGCTAGTGATAAATCTCATACAACAACAAGTGATTTAATTCTTGAAGCCAATCAAATATCAACTTCAATATATGACTTTTTATTTATAAACCATGTAAAGCATTAATGTGTTTATATTCACTAAAATCAATTCTACAACAAATTACTTATATAAAATGTTTACATAAAACATTTCAAAGAATTTGTATTTTAACAATCATGTTAAAATGAAAGAAATTCTAACGCGCACGTTAAAAAATATTAACATTTCCACATGTTAATTCGACTTGTTATAAACACATACATGGTTCAAATAAATAAGTCATTTCTAATACACACCTTAGAAAATAAACAATTAAAAATTGCTTCCAAACAAACACTTTTCATGAACCGTTTCTAAGACGCATGTTAGAAGACAAATGATTACAAACATCATTTGCATTTTTATATAAACTGTTTCTAACACTTTTCATGAACCGTTTCTAACACGCATGTTAGATGACAAATGATTACAAAAAACATTTGCATTTTTTTTAAAAACTGTTTCTAACACTTTTATTAGAAATAAACAATTACAAAAATTGTTATAAATCTTATCAATAAATATGTTTTAACATACTTGTTAGAAATAAATAATTATAGTAACCATTATCATACCAATAGGATCTAACAAGCTTGTTAGAAATACAAGATTACAAAAATCATTATAAGGCTTATTAGTTTATACAAAATAAACTATTTCTAACACTAAGCCGGTCCAACGCGCACATTAGAGAATTTTAACGTTTACAAAAAAACGTATGGTTTACACTAAAAACCCTAATCTAACACAAAGGTTAGAAAAATTAACGATTACAAAATCGTTTCAAAAACCAAATGGTTGAACCAAAATTATTCGTTGTGTACCATGGTATAGGATTTAAGATTGTATCTCAATCTCAATAAATCCAAACACAATAAGTTGTACTACATACATATTTCCCAAAACAATATTTATAAGATCATAATCTCTAAATTTTTTTTATAAATCCTTTCGTGAACCCAAAATCCTTGTAAATAAGGTTTTAAGATTGTAGAAACAATCTCACGAAATTTGTTTTAAGCTTGTAGGACATGGGTCACTATGTTAATAAAAAATATATAAATAAAATAGTAAAGATACTCTCTTTACATATTTGGGAAATTATAGTACATGTATCGTGTACAAATTCTTACGAATAAGACATATAAACAACATATGTAATTAAAATGATTCAATCAATGGTCTTCAACAAGAGTTTTAACCACGTCTTCTTGTATGGTCCGTTGTGTAGTCTTCAACGAAAGCTTGAATCGCGTCTCCTTGTATGATCTTTTGTGTGGGTTTCAACGAGGTCTTGAACCACATATTCTTATACAATAATTTCCTACAAAATGAACAAACAAGTGTTGACGGTTGTGGTTGAAGCACGTGTTCAACATGCTTCCCTTAAAACAGATTTCGCGCCTCTACTAAAGACGACGCGTCTGTTTCCCAGGGTACAACAGCCGAAGCAGTATGTACCGCCGGAGATGGCTCACGCGCCCGAGGTTACACCGGATAAAATTATAGTATTTGAACTTGTGGAAAAATAATGATATGAAAGTGATGGAATCGAGTAGAGAAAACTTATCTCTCTATAATTCTCAACATATGGATGTTCAAGTCTTCACAACTTCTCCAAGAGTTCTTCATACATCTTATTTTCCTCTTGCAGTTCTCATAAAAACTAATGAAGCACATAGCTTACCATTTTTTACAAGAGTTGTGGGTTGTGAAAAGTTTCACTTTATTAGAGATTTTATTAGACATAAACTCTAATAAGAAACTAATAAATTGACATAAAAACTCTACTTAAGACTTTAACATCCATATGAAGAGTCTAGTAAATAATTATAATTTTACTAAATTATAAGTTCACTAAATTAATATCCATTCACTATATAAATTTCCAACAGTCCTTACCCCTTTCATTCATAATAATTCAATATATATAGGATACAATGAGATCCCTTATTTTAGGGAAGAGATAAGTATAAAACTATAAAAGATCCCACAGTCACCAATGAAGTAGTGGTGGAGTGGTTGGGGAAAGACTTGGTGTTCGTTGTGACCTAGGTTCGACTCCCACTGTCCCCATTATTTTCTGCGGCATCCAGGTGAAGGGCGAATATGGGTGGCGCCGGTTCGTCTTGGATGGGAGGCCAGGTTTTACCGATTATTCCGCTGTCGTGCCTTCGGGCGGGTGAAGGTCGGTTTCCGCGCATCTTGGAGAGCCAAGGGGCTGGCGGTGGTCGCGTAGTTGACCTTGGCCACAACGTCCGGTGTCACAGTGGTTGGCACGTCGTTCCTTGCTATTCAAAAAAAATTACACCCCCACAGTCGAAGCGAGAGGAGGTCAAATGCTTAGACTGGATCTAAAGTCATCGAGCAGGACTTTAGGTAACCCTTTTGTGAAAATGTCTGCCACCTAGAAACGTGTTGGGATTCGAAGAACTTGTATGGCACCGCGTTGCACAAGATCACGAACAAAATGTATATCCAATGCTATATGCTTCATCCATTGATGTTGAACCGGATTTCCGATAAGTAAATAACACTGATGTTGTCACAATATACCAGGCTAGTAGAAGTGACGAGTTTATGCAACACTAGTAACAGTATCAAAGCTAACAAATTTCGGCTACAACATTTATAACTCCCTGGTATTCAGCTTCGGCACTTAATCAAGAGATAACAGCTTGGCGTTTAGAGGACTAGTCTGCGTCCGTGTAGGCGCACAATGAGAAATCTGAAGAAAAGCCAACAGTTAAACCATATGAAGAAGTGCCTTGCAAGTATCTAATGATCCATTTCAACACATTCCAATGATCAGTACGAGGCAAGTGCATATGCATACAAAGCTGCTGGACTGCGTAACAAATATCCGGTTTAGTAAAGGATAAGTATTGTAAAGCCCCTGCGAGACTTCGATAAAGTGTCGGATCTTCAAACTTAGGACTAGAAGTAGCACTAAGTTTCGGTTTGGAGTCCACATGGGTTGCCACGGGTTTACAAGAAGCCATACCAGCCCTATCAATGATGTCTTTAGCATAAACATGTTGTGACAAAAACAAGTTTCCACCGTGCCGAGTGATGTTGACCACCAAAAAATGACTAAGAGGACCAAGATCCTCATATCAAATTCACTAGAAAGTTTTGACATAAAATGTATCTACAACTTATCAGTAGAGGTGATAAAAATAAGGTCATCAACATAGATGAGTAAGTAGGCTGTCACTGTTTATGATGATAAAGAAAGAGAGAATTATCACACTTATTTGATAAAACCCGAACAAAATTTGATAACCTTTGGTACCACACATGTGGTGCCTGTTTTAATCCATAAAGTTATGTCTTTAACAAGCACACATGATCCGAAAAGGACCAATGTCTAAACCCCATGGATTGGTACACATATACTGTCTCGTTTAGATTACCGTGAAGGAATGCATTAGTGATTGTTAGGAAACTTTTGTAAGTATTGAAGAAAAATATGACAATCTGATCATAAGCTGAAGATAAGGTCAAGAAGATCAAACAGAAAGAAGATACAAGATAAACATGAAAAAAGAAGAAAAGAAAATACATCTTCAATATGTATAAGAAATTGATCACAAGTAATTGAAGACGATCAGAAAGGACCAATCTGGTAAGTCTGATGATAATTCTGATTATCATCAAAATATGGTAAATTCTGATCATCAGAAAATCTGATGATTTGTTCAATAGATTTTCTGATTGGCTGGCTATCAGAATTTATTATGAGCCAACTTGTCTAAAAGATAAGGCTCTGAAACATTTGTAAAGTAGAAAGTTGACCCTGATAGATTCAATGAATATGCCAAAAGCTACTTTATGTAGAGCAAGTGCATGAATAAACAAATGTTTATTCATGACAAAAGACTTATATAAATAGAGAAGTCACCACCGAAGGATAATGAGTTAAGCCTAGCATTCAAATACATACAACGAAACTCCATTGCCCTTCATTAGAGGATTATTAAAGTATTCGTTTGTAATGGTCAGTAATCTCACAATCACCTTGTAAGCCATTTTGTTTCAAAGTGATATAAACTTGAAAATTCTGTAAGTCATGTTTCTTGAAAGTTTGATTTCCATTTCCGCACAATATTTTCACATATGTTGAAATCACTTGCCATATTAAGTTGAAAAGATCACTGTTATCTGGGATCAACAATTGGTATCAGAGTAGGTTGAATAAATCATTTTCTAACAATCAATTGCTTATTTTTTGAACTTTCTTTTTTAACTAAATATGGCAAACTTTCAAACATGGAACAATGCTTTCGATATTGGGTCTATGTCAAAGCCTCCGACTTTAGTCAGATTGGAGTACCCCCAATGGAAAATCAAGATGATCAATTTCCTAAATGGACATGATCGAGCTATGTTTCAATCCATTGTGAGTGGCCCACATATACCCATGGTTGACATACCAGCTGTTGAAGCAATTGAGCAAACACCTGAAATACCTGCCTCTTGGGCTCCAAAGAAAGAAAGAAATTGGAGTTTTGAGGACAAGTTAAATGTGGAAGCCGATGAAAGGGCCAAATTACTTTTGATTATGGTACTTCCAAACGACATATTCTCTCAAGTAGATGCATGTACTTCTGCTAGAGAGATATGTGATTAGTTGGAAATCCTTGTGAAGGAGGAGAAAGAATGAAAAGAAACAAACATACAAATTGTGTCTCTTCTTACGAAAGATTTAAAAGTCTTCCTAATGAGAGTCTTTCTAAAACATATAGCATATTTGCTAAACTTTTAAATGATCTAAAAAATTTGGTATTGAGAAATCTAATGATAAGAAAAGTGTAAAATTTCTAGATGCTCTACCAAGGGAATGGAGAAGTCTAGCAATGACTTTAGCATCCACCCTAGAGCTCAGAAATATGCGTTTACATGATCTCTATAGTATTCTTGTCCCAAGAGAATAAGAAATTTATTAAAATTGAAAGGAAAGAGGAGGCCCATTTCTCTTATCTCAAACTCTCAAAGAACAACCAATTCTAATCTAGAAACCTTTCATTCCAAAACTTAAGTGATAAAGGGATGATGGAAGGAAAATCAAGAGATAAAGCAAAAGAAGAAGTTGTGTGCGACAAATGTAAGCAAAATAGGCATTATGTATCAGAATGCAAAACCAAGAGGTTGAAAGATGTTGCCTATTATAAGAAAAAGCTTAAGGAAGCCAAGAAGCGACAACAGGTTAGTCTAAATGTAGGCACAGACACCCGGCTAACTGATGATTCTTTTGACGAAGAAGAAGAAGAAATAGCTAATTTTTGTCTGATGACAAAATTTCTGATGTAGAATCTAAAATTTCAAAACACAAGGTAAGCTCAAATAATCTTGACTTAGAACACCAGTTAAACAAGCTTATGACAGATTTTGAAATCTTACAAGAAAAATAAAGCTTAGAAAACAAGAAATATGATGATTTGCAAAGAATATTGAAAAAAGTAATAATTGAAAATCAATTACTAATTGAGGAGAACTTGATAAAAGAAGCAAAAATTTAATTTTATGAAAATGAAAGAAAAGATTTTCATAAAAAAAGCATCACTGTGAAAGGTTTTCAACAAGCTAAGAAGTTCATAAACTTTATTGAAACAATTCCAAAAAAAAGGTGAAGGATTGGGATATGTAAAGACAAACATCAGAGATCTCACCACCTTTGTTAAGGCATCAGATCAAAATTCCTGATAAAATATCATCAGAATCTGATACTGAGTCATGCAAATCAATGAGTTCTTATAGTTTTCCTTATCATCAAAATGCAACTCAAAAGGAAAAAGGCATGAGACAAAACAAACATTTTAGAAATCCAAAGAGAATTCATCCAAAATTCCAAAAAATCTGTTAATCTTCCATCACAATCAAATTTGTCAAAAAATTCTGACAAAACAGATTGCATGTGTGTTGAAATACTGAAGCTAATTCAACAACATCTCTCACAAACAAACTATCTATTAATGTCACACCCCGACCCGCAACGGAATAAGAGTCGGGGCATAATTGGGTTATCACCAAAGCTCATGATGTTTACTAATATGTTTCATATTATTAAATTCAAATTACATCCCAAAAATTCAAGTCAAATTCATACAATACAAGGAAAGGAAAAATTAACTAAAACAATCCAAAATCTAAACTGGTTTATTCTTCTAGGCCGCCCTATATGTTTCTTGCTTCAACTTGATCACCTGTATCATGTGTAAAAATGGGGAATTTTGGGTCAACAAAAGTTGGCGAGTGAACCTTGTTAAAAACATTTGTTATGGATTCCTTGTTGTATTTAATATGGAAAAATTGTGCAATAATCATATATGAACAAACGCATGTAAGCAAACAATCACAAACCACCTTGCATGAGTATATGATATGAATGACAATGTATATGTTGGCAACGTCTCGTTCACGCTCATAGGTAATGGGGAACGGACGGCCTATGATGATGTATGTGAGATCAAGGCTCAATCAAACGGAGCCGATCTTATGTTGGCAACGCCTCGTTCACGCTCATAGGTAATAGGGAACAGCTCACGCTCATAGGTAAAGGGGAGCGGCGGCCTATGATAATGTATGTACTGAAAATGATAAATTTAATCTAAACATAAATCACACAAACAATTGGTATATATTGACAACACATTTGATCATGAATATGATGGATGCACAAGTGTTTAATTGAAATAAATAAATAGCGACACATGATACACCCCAAAATGTGATTAAAACGGGGAATTGGTAGAGATTCACTCACATTGGGTGTGTTCGGTTGATGATGTTGAATGCGCACGAGTTTAGAGGATTGATCGACGAGGAATAACTAACCTAATTAATAACGAAAAGATACGATAAATAAGTGGATTTTATTAACAATTTTAATAGGATTTTTTTGGATATATTTTTGTGAGTTTAAGGCTATTTTCTAACTTTAAAAACATTATTTTTAAGTATTTTTAATTGATTTTTAAATTAAATAAATAAATAAAAATATAGAAAAAAATGTTGACTTTGACCGTTGACCATGACTGTTGACCGTTGACCGTTGACCGGTTCAGTCGTGTATAAGCATGCGCTGGGTGAGACTCGAACCCGAGACCTCTCGTACGCATGCACGCAGCTCTACCAACTGAGCTACGTGTCTAACCCGAAATATTTTTGTTTTTAATTATATTTATACACTATTTAATTTAATCCGAAAATCATTTATTAAAAAGGATTTAATTGTATCGAACCGGAGCTCTCAACAGGTCTCGAACCCGGGACCTGCGGTTTAGTTTTGCACACAGTCCACCGCTGGACTGTGTGTCTAACCTGGTTAATATTCTGGTTTTTATTATACTTAACATCTTACTGTGAGTTAACCCAGTTCGGTTTTAAAAGAGCATTTTTATTTAAGAGAGTGAGGTTGGGTCAGGGATCGAACTCGAGACGTGTATTCATTGTGTGCACACAGTCCACCGCTGGACTGTGTGTCTAACCCGTTTATTATTCTGATTTTAATTAATCTTATACACTAGTTCGAACTCATCTTCTTCGTTCAAAACACAGACAACGGTTAACCAACTGTTTCTTGTTTAAATTCGATTAACGAATATTATAAGCAATTGAAAGGTAATGAACAGAGAGGGTTTGGGGAAAGAATGTACCGAACAGGTGTCTTTCTCAGAACTCCGGCAAGGATTCGTCGGCTCTGTTTTGTGAACTCCGTCTGTTCGGATCAATTAACAGTTTTGATTGCTTAGATGTGAAATTGAGTTACTAAACAATGATTAACAGGAGGTTTAGTTGATCATACCGACTAACAGCGTGAGTTCGGAAATTCCAGCGATTTTCTGGCGAGTACAGAATATCCGGCAACGTCGTCTGGGATTGATTCTGGGTGATGGATTGATGTTAGTAATGGTCTAACAATGGATTGAAACAGAAAGAGTCGAGGTATTTACCGTGTTGATGTGAGTCTCGGTTTTCCGGCGAAAGTCCGGTGATGGCAGAAAAGTTCCGGCGAGTGAAATTGCTTCGAGAATTGGTGTGATTTTGAGCGAAAAGATTACCAGAGGCTAGAGTGTGTATTTATAGGAAACAATATCGATGAATTGGGTCCGATTTCTGTCTTTATTCTTTGGTCAATCTTTCTCCGGCGGTTATGACTGATTTCGCGGGACTGGACATTGGTTATAACCGATGTAGGTGTTAATACGCACGCTAAGTCATAAGAAACCGACAATAATTGGCGAAGTCGTCGGGATTTCCGGCGACTGCGAAATGGGCGCGTCGTTGACTGATTTTGATATCGAGTTTTGTTATTTGAATTAATTGTTTCGATATATTATCAAAAAACACAAGTGGCGGAGTGGTTGGATGTGTGTGAGTTAAGTTGCTAAGCTTTCCTCCGGCTGACCCGGGTTCGAATCCCGGCAGCCTGTTTTTCTTTTTATTTATTTTATATTTACTTTTTAACAATTATAGCTTATAAATTCTAATTTGTTTATTAATTATGTATCATTTAAAATTATAATAAGTCATAAATAAGCATCGAAAATTTAAAACTGACTATTCGATTAATAAACGAAGCGGGTTTTGAAAACCCGTTTTTCGACGGATGTTACAGTATCCCCTACTTTGTAGTGGTAACAGGAAAAAGTTGTGGGTATTTCTCGCACATTGAGTCTTCACGTTCCCAAGTAAACTTAGGTCCTCGTTTTGACTCCCAGCGTACCCTGACGATTGGAATACGGCTTCGTCTTAAACGTTTCTCTCCGAAGTCCATAATTTCTACTGGTCTTTCAATGAAATGCATAGATTCATCGACTTGAATGTCTTCTAGAGGAATATGGAGATTTTCATCGGCGAGGCACTTCTTCAAGTTCGATACGTGGAATGTGGGATGAATTCTGTTGAGTTCTTCTGGTAGGTCAAACTTGTATGCTACAGGTCCTACTCTTTCGAGTATCTTGAAAGGTCCTACGTAGCGTGGTGCTAGCTTGCCTTTTTTTGGCCAAAACGAACCACACCCTTCCACGGTGATACTTTTAAAAGTACCTGATCACCAACGTTAAACTCCAAGGGCTTTCGTCGTTTGTCTGCATAACTCTTTTGACGACTTTGTGCCGCTAGAAGGTTGTTTCGAATTTGATGAATCTTGTCTGCTGTTTCTTGTATTAATTCTGGACCGGTGATTTGAGCTTCTCCAATTTCGTGCCAACATATTGGTGATCGGCACTTACGACCATATAACGCTTCGAAAGGTGCCATGCCGATACTTGAATGATTGCTGTTGTTGTACGAAAATTCAACTAATGGTAGATGAGCGTCCCAATTCCCTTTGAAGTCTATGATACATGCTCGAAGCATGTCTTCAAGAGTTTGAATGGTGCGTTCAGATTGCCCATCAGTTTGAGGATGATAAGCGGTACTGAGGTCTAATCGTGTACCCAAAGCGGCTTGTACGGCTTGCCATGTTCGTGAAGTGAAACGACCATCACGATCTGAAATAATGCTTAACGGTACACCATGACGGCTTACGATTTCGCTGATGTAGATATGAGCTAACTTTTCATTCTTGAAGTCCTCGCGAATCGGAATGAAGTGAGCTGATTTTGTAAGACGATCAATGATTACCCATATAGTGTCATACCCACCAGAAGTGCGAGGTAACCCGGTAATGAAGTCCATGGTTATGTTTTCCCACTTCCATACAGGTATTTCAGGTTGGACTAGAAGTCCTGAGGGTCTTTGATGTTCAGCTTTTACTTTAGAACAGGTAAGGCACTTGGAAACAAAAACAGCAATATCCTTTTTCATGCCAGGCCACCAGTAGGTGTATTGAAGGTCTTGATACATCTTGTCGGCTCCTGGGTGTACAAAGTATCGTGTTTTGTGCGCCTCTTTCATAAGGAAATCGCGAAGGTTATTGTGATCGGGAATCCATATGCGATCAGATAATACAGGATACCGTCGGATTTTGTTTCGAGTTTAAGTTCTGCTCCACAAGATAACTCATTGCGTATGTCGTATTCTGTTATGGAAACATGTTGAGTTTCTCGGATTTGATCTTTGATGTTGGTTATGATTTGCGAACACAGAAGACGAATGGAGTTCGCATAACCCTTTCGACTGAGTGCATCGGCCACCACATTTGCCTTGCCAGGATGATACCGTATTTCACAGTCGTAGTCATTAAGAAGTTCGACCCATCTTCGTTGCCTCATGTTCAACTCCTTTTGGTTAAAGATATGTTGGAGGCTCTTGTGGTCAGTGTATATTTCACACTTGGTACCATAGAGGTAATGTCTCCATATCTTAAGAGCGAACACAACGGCTCCAAGTTCTAGGTCGTGGGTAGTATAGTTCTTATCATGCACTTTGAGTTGCCTAGAAGCATAGGCTATCACTTTTCCCCTTTGCATTAATACACAACCTAGTCCTTGCCCTGATGCGTCGCAATATACTACAAAGTCATCGCAACCTTCGGGGAGTGTGAGGATAGGTGCGTCACAAAGCTTTTGCTTAAGGGTTTGGAAGGCTTCTTGTTTAGGTCCCCATATGAAGGGTTTTCCTTTATGTGTCAAATCCGTGAGTGGTACAGCGATACGAGAGAAGTTTGAAATGAAACGGCGACAGTAACCAGCCAAACCAAGGAATGATCTTACTTCAGTTGGTGTACGTGGCGCTTACCATTCTTGTACTGCTTTGATCTTTGAGGGGTCGACATGTATTCCCTTGTCATTAACGACATGTCCCAGGAATTGTACTTCTCTTAACCAGAATTCGCATTTGGAGAATTTAGCGTAGAGCTTTTCGGTTCTTAAGAGTGTGAGGATGAGTCGAAGGTGTCGTTCATGATCAGTCTTAGACTTTGAGTAAATGAGAATGTCGTCGATGAAGACTATAACAAAACGATCGAGATAGGGTTTGCAGACTCTGTTCATTAGATCCATGAAGACAGCTGGAGCGTTGGTTAGACCAAATGGCATGACCATGAATTCATAATGACCATAACGAGTTCGGAAGGCGGTCTTTGGGACGTCTTCTTCATGCACTCTGAGTTGATGATAGCCAGAACGAAGGTCGATCTTTGAAAAACAGGTGGCACCCTGGAGTTGGTCTAGAAGATCATCGATGCGAGGTAATGGATAGCGGTTCTTGACCGTTAATTTGTTGAGTTCTCTGTAATCGATACACATGCGAAACGTTCCATCCTTCTTCTTTACAAATAGAACAGGTGCACCCCAAGGCGATGAGCTAGGACGTATGAATCCTTTGTCGGTCAATTCTTGTAGTTGACTGGCCAGCTCTTGCATTTCGGATGGGGCTAACCAATAAGGAGATTTTGCGACGGGTGTAGCGCCAGGTATAAGATCAATGCGGAATTCGACTTCTCTCATGGGAGGAAGTCCTGAGATGTCGTCGGGAAAGACTTGCGGGAATTCTTTCACTACAGGTATGTCTTCGAGTTTCTTCTCCTTATTTCCCTTCTTGACAACGTGAGTTAGAAATGCGACATAATTCTTGCGAAGATATTTTCGGGCTTGAAGACAGGACATCAGTTTGAGTCCTTTCGAAGGGGTTTCTCCAAAGATTCGTAGTGTTTGACCGTCTGCAAGAGGAATGCGAATGAACTTTTCGCGGCATACTACTTCAGCATGATGTTGGCTGAGCCAGTCCATACCAATTATAATGTCGAAACTTCCCAACTTCATAGGAATGAGGTCAACTGGAAAGTCGTGATCGTTTAGAGTGAGGGTAAATGGAGTTTAATGAGACCGGTTTTCCGTCAGCAACTTCCACCGTTATGGATTCCATGAGTTTATCACGGGTTTGGTTGAGGATGGGTTCAAATTCTAAGGACACAAAACTCTTATCCGCGCCAGTATCAAATAACATGGATGCATAACTACCATTGATGAGAAACGTACCGTTAACCACGTTGTTGTTGGCCCTAGCTTGATTGGCGTTGATGTTAAAAGCTCTTCCTCTAGCAGGTGGAGGAGCTTGGTTAGCTTGATTCACCGGATTTGCTTGAGCTTGAGCATGTATGATGTTCACCAAACGTGGACAAGTGTTTCTAAAGTGGTTTGGGTCTCCACAGTTGTAGCAAGCCCGCATGGGTTGCATCATGGGGTAGTTGGGTTGGTAGTAGGTTTGGGTCGTATGTTGTGTATGTGGTAGTAGTAGGGGTTGTTGCGCTTGACCCATTATTTGAGGGTGGGTTTGGGTTGTGGGTTGGTTGCGGTTCATTCGCTGCAGTGAGCGGCAGGTTTGGATGGTGTGACCTGCACGACCACAGCTGGTGCAATATTGACAAGGGTGTTCGGGAGAGTGATGGTATTGGCAACGGGTGCATTTTGGGTATGGGCTGGAGTATGGCCTTTTGTATGGTGCGGGTGAGGGGGCAACTTGAGTAATGGGTGCAGCAGGGATAGGGAAATTTGTTTGGGCGACAGCAAAGTTTCTGGTATTTCGTTTCCTCTTGTTAGAAAACTTTGAGGAGGAGGTGGAATGGTTTGAAGTTTGGCCCTCAACGGGGGCTTTCTTTTTCTCCTCCTTGAATTTACCGTTTCTGATGCGATTCTCGGTAAGTTCGGTAGCTAATTCAATAGCAGCTTCGAGAGTTGCAGGCGAAGTGCTGAGGACTGAGTCTTGAATTTTCGAGGGGAGGCCTCGAATGTAGTGTTCAACCAAGCGGTACACTGGGGTGAACAAGTTAGGAACCATTTGGTTCAGCTCAAGAAATCTTTTGTTGTAGGAAGTATGGTCTCCTTCCTTTTGCTTCAGCGAGTGGAATTCATCTTCCAACTTCTTGAGTTCGCTTCTTGGGCAGAAGCGTCTTGTCATTATTTCCCTTAACTCTTCCCACGTTAAGGCCATAGCGTCTTCAACTCCTCTCTTACCCTTCTCGGTGTTCCACCAGGTCAGGGCTACCCCAAATAGTCTCCCGGTTGCGTAACGTACCTTGCGATCCTCGGGACAATCGCAATTTAGGAAGGTGTTTTCCATTTCCTCAAACCAGTGGAGGAGGGCGGTGACACCTTCGGTCCCTTCATACTTTGGGGGATCGTAAGACTTGAAGTGTTTGTAGGAGCACTTCTTGGAGGAAGGGTTGTCGATGTTTTGATCCTCTTGATTGGGTGAGTCGATAGAATTCGCGGTGAGAGCTTGTTGGACTTGAATTACAATATCAAGAAGCACCGCGGCCATTTGTTTTACAATTTGAGTGGCCAAGCGTTCATTTGACCTTCCTGACTTTCGTCCTCCACGTAGCTGCCTAGCCGACATCTACAGGAATATACATAGGAAGATGGTGAGTTTAAAGAGTCTTTAGGTGTCATGTGTCGTTTAAAATAATAAAATAACATAATCATCAATAATGCACTACATCCTTAGGATGTCTTGGGTTTGCTCATGTTTGGGCATCCAATGTCCCCCATACCATCGCCTGTATAGTCATGTGGGCCCCCATGACTATTGGCTTAGTAGGATTCACATTGGTATTGGCGGTTTAACACTCGCATCACCCGAATAAAACCATGAAATATGTTTGCGAGATGTATGGTCGGAGGGTGTCCAGGTGTAGACACAATGACAACTCAAAGTGGTGTTAGCTCACACGACGTTTGGTATAGCATGATTTGGCCTAATAGGTCCTTCGTACTCTCATCGTTAGTCCCCAGGTAGGCAAACTGGTCCTTTATTTTGGATTTATACAAATGCCAAGCCTAGACAGGACGTTCCGACTACCGGTACTCGTACCCTTCCAGTTACTACATGCCCGTCATGAGAAGTCACTTTGATGTGATTTGAAAATACAAAAATCGTTGTAAAAATCATATGAATTGTGAGGTGTGTGCTCCCATGGATATGATATGTTATGAGAATATGATTCATGATAGGCATTGTATAATAATA
This sequence comes from Scalesia atractyloides, assembly GCA_947069175.1. Classification (NCBI taxonomy): domain Eukaryota; kingdom Viridiplantae; phylum Streptophyta; class Magnoliopsida; order Asterales; family Asteraceae; genus Scalesia; species Scalesia atractyloides. The sequence goes on from CAMTDV010000001.1 coordinate 92,307,787, forward strand.
TGTACTTATGAACATGCTTGCATAACATTGAATGTAACAATAAACATAAAGCATATAAACATCATGAATTTTGCATGTAACACACAAACAATTTAAAAATTCTAATAAACTATAGTATAGGCTCTAAGGGTCTAATAACCTATCCTATATCCCTATAGTCATGGCTCTGATACCAATCTGTCACACCCCGACCCGCAGCGGAATAAGAGTCGGGGCATAATTGGGTTATCACCAAAGCTCATGATGTTTACTAATATGTTTCATATTATTAAATTCAAATTACATCCCAAAAATTCAAGTCAAATTCATACAATACAAGGAAAGGAAAAATTAACTAAAACAATCCAAAATCTAAACTGGTTTATTCTTCTAGGCCGCCCTATATGTTTCTTGCTTCAACTTGATCACCTGTATCATGTGTAAAAATGGGGAATTTTGGGTCAACAAAAGTTGGCGAGTGAACCTTGTTAAAAACATTTCTTATGGATTCCTTGTTGTATTTAATATGGAAAAATTGTGCAATAATCATATATGAACAAACGCATGTAAGCAAACAATCACAAACCACCTTGCATGAGTATATGATATGAATGACAATGTATATGTTGGCAACGTCTCGTTCACGCTCATAGGTAATGGGGAACGGACGGCCTATGATGATGTATGTGAGATCAAGGCTCAATCAAACGGAGCCGATCTTATGTTGGCAACGCCTCGTTCACGCTCATAGGTAATAGGGAACAGCTCACGCTCATAGGTAAAGGGGAGCGGCGGCCTATGATAATGTATGTACTGAAAATGATAAATTTAATCTAAACATAAATCACACAAACAATTGGTATATATTGACAACACATTTGATCATGAATATGATGGATGCACAAGTGTTTAATTGAAATAAATAAATAGCGACACATGATACACCCCAAAATGTGATTAAAACGGGGAATTGGTAGAGATTCACTCACATTGGGTGTGTTCGGTTGATGATGTTGAATGCGCACGAGTTTAGAGGATTGATCGACGAGGAATAACTAACCTAATTAATAACGAAAAGATACGATAAATAAGTGGATTTTATTAACAATTTTAATAGGATTTTTTTGGATATATTTTTGTGAGTTTAAGGCTATTTTCTAACTTTAAAAACATTATTTTTAAGTATTTTTAATTGATTTTTAAATTAAATAAATAAATAAAAATATAGAAAAAAATGTTGACTTTGACCGTTGACCATGACTGTTGACCGTTGACCGTTGACCGGTTCAGTCGTGTATAAGCATGCGCTGGGTGAGACTCGAACCCGAGACCTCTCGTACGCATGCACGCAGCTCTACCAACTGAGCTACGTGTCTAACCCGAAATATTTTTGTTTTTAATTATATTTATACACTATTTAATTTAATCCGAAAATCATTTATTAAAAAGGATTTAATTGTATCGAACCGGAGCTCTCAACAGGTCTCGAACCCGGGACCTGCGGTTTAGTTTTGCACACAGTCCACCGCTGGACTGTGTGTCTAACCTGGTTAATATTCTGGTTTTTATTATACTTAACATCTTACTGTGAGTTAACCCAGTTCGGTTTTAAAAAGAGCATTTTTATTTAAGAGAGTGAGGTTGGGTCAGGGATCGAACTCGAGACGTGTATTCATTGTGTGCACACAGTCCACCGCTGGACTGTGTGTCTAACCCGTTTATTATTCTGATTTTAATTAATCTTATACACTAGTTCGAACTCATCTTCTTCGTTCAAAACACAGACAACGGTTAACCAACTGTTTCTTGTTTAAATTCGATTAACGAATATTATAAGCAATTGAAAGGTAATGAACAGAGAGGGTTTGGGGAAAGAATGTACCGAACAGGTGTCTTTCTCAGAACTCCGGCAAGGATTCGTCGGCTCTGTTTTGTGAACTCCGTCTGTTCGGATCAATTAACAGTTTTGATTGCTTAGATGTGAAATTGAGTTACTAAACAATGATTAACAGGAGGTTTAGTTGATCATACCGACTAACATCGTGAGTTCGGAAATTCCAGCGATTTTCCGGCGAGTACAGAATATCCGGCAACGTCGTCTGGGATTGATTCTGGGTGATGGATTGATGTTAGTAATGGTCTAACAATGGATTGAAACAGAAAGAGTCGAGGTATTTACCGTGTTGATGTGAGTCACGGTTTTCCGGCGAAAGTCCGGTGATGGCAGAAAAGTTCCGGCGAGTGAAATTGCTTCGAGAATTGGTGTGATTTTGAGCGAAAAGATTACCAGAGGCTAGGGTGTGTATTTATAGGAAAGAATATCGATGAATTGGGTCCGATTTCTGTCTTGATTCGTTGGTCAATCTTTCTCCGGCGGTTATGACTGATTTCGCGGGACTGGACTTCGGTTATAACCGATGTAGGTGTTAATACGCACGCTAAGTCATAAGAAACCGACAATAATTGGCGAAGTCGTCGGGATTTCCGGCGACTGCGAAATTGGCGTGTCGTTGACTGATTTTGATATCGAGTTTTGTTATTTGAATTAATTGTTTCGATATATTATCAAAAAACACAAGTGGGCGGAGTGGTTGGATGTGTGTGAGTTAAGTTGCTAAGCTTTCCTCCGGCTGACCCGGGTTCGAATCCCGGCAGCCTGTTTTTCTTTTTATTTATTTTATTTTTACTTTTTAACAATTATAGCTTATAAATTCCAATTTGTTTATTAATTATGTATCGTTTAAAATTATAATAAGTCATAAATAAGCATCGAAAATTTAAAACTGACTATTCGATTAATAAACGAAGCGGGTTTTAAAAACCCGTTTTTCGACGGATGTTACAATTAATGGCTCAGCATTTAACAGAAATTCTGATGGAAATTACTCATCCGAAGAAGAAACTTTCAACAAACTTTCATCAGAAAAAGTACCCAAACAGGTTTGTTACCAAAAAATCTCTAACCTTACCATTTCAGGACTATCATGTGTAGCAGATCTGGTACTCGCTTCTGGAAGCTCCAAGCACATGACTGGGGATAGGAGCTTACTCAGTAATTTTATACCAAAACTGGGTAAATTAGTAAATTTTGGAAATTGGGTAAAGGGGAGAACTTTGGGTTAAGGATGTATCAAGTATGGATAATTGACCATTGAGAAAGTAGCATATGCAGAAGGACTGAAATATAACCTACTAAGCTGTCACACCCCTAAGCTGTGGTCAATTATGTGACAAAGGCTTCAGGTAACTCTTTTACCAGAAAAGTGCTTATTAATTGGTCTAGATGATAACAAAATATATTTAAGTGGAAAAAGAATAAGAAAATCAATCTATTACTTTGATTTCACAGAAGAAATTAACATCCTCAATTATGCTTATTTTCAAAAGAAAACAAAGGAAACAGTTGGCTATGGCACAAAATATTGGCTCACTTAAATTTTAAAAATCTAAACCAATTAGCAAGCAAGAATTTGGTAAAAGGACTACCTTTTATTTCATCCAAAAAGGAAAAAATATGTGAAACTTGTGAGCTAGGAAAATCAAAGAAGGCTCACATAAAACAGTTTCTGAATCTTCAATCACTTAATATTTAGAACTTTTGCATATGGACCTTTGTGGACCTATAAGCACAACAAGTTTTTGTGGAAAGAAATACATTCTGGTCATTGTAGATGACTGTTCTAGATACACTTCGGTTGAGTTTCTAAGAAAGAAAAGTGAAACCTAGATCTGATCATGAATTTTATCAGAAAAATTGAAAATCTGTTGAAATTACCTGTCAGAAGGATCAGATCTGACAATGGAACATAATTTAAAAATTCAAAACTTGAGACCTTCTTAATAAGCAAAAGAATTTCTCATGATTTTTCTGCTTCAAGAGTTCCACAACAAAATAGAGTTGTAGAAAGAAGAAATAGGACCTTAGTTGAAGCAACAAGAACTATGCTTGCATATGCCAAACTGCCCATTTACTTTTGGGCAGAAGCAATTGCCAATACTTGTTTTACACAAAATAGATCCATCGTAAACAAAAGACATCAGAAAACACCTTATAACATCATCAATGAAAGGGTACCAAACATAAAATTTTTACATACCTTTGGTTGTAGATGTTTTGTGTTTAATGATTTTGAAATTCTTGAAAAATTTGACAGAAAAGCTGAAAAAAGATTTTTATTCTTGGTTATTCATTGTCCTTAAAAGCTTAAAGAGTGTTCAATTTAAATACAAGGACAATAAGGGAAGTTTATATGTGTCATTTGATGATTCATCAGAAACTGAAGTTTCTGGTGAGATTTTAAGAGAAATAAACTCTCCAATCCTACAACAAAATTCTGAACATCTTCTAAATCAATTAACAGAAGAACTTCTTGAATGTGACTACATAAACAAAGAATCAGCCATGTACTAACCCTGCAGGAATATCAAAAGCATTCATCAGAAAATATGCAAGATAATCAGAATTCTGGAAATTCATCAGAAGATCAAATCGAACACCAGAATTCTCATTGTCATGAACATTCCATATGTTAACATCATCAACTCAACTTAGTGTGTGTATATATATATTTCTCTCTTTCGTTTATTCTCTAGATATTTTATGGTATTTTTTTAATTGCTATTTTCAAAAGAATTCTTTTCTGCTTAGGGTTGTTTACGTCACAAAATGAAATTTCTGAGAAAAAAATCAATGCACACACTCAACCTCTCTTAACATTCAATGCTTACTAATCAATACTTAAAGAGAAAAGAAGTGACACCTGGACAGATCATGATTAAAATTTCTCAGAACTTAGCCGCCTAGATCATAAATGAAGAGAAATTTTATCTCACAAATTTGTTTATACTCCTAACAAAAGATCTTAGTCATAAAGAAAATGGGGATGGGTATCGTCCTCAATGATGATAATGACAACCTGACCTTCACTTGTAAGGAACTGGACAATACCTTGACCTGGATGCGATACCATGTGGAGGGCCATGCAAGAGCCATCACAAAGTCCAGCTTCATCAAGCTATGGCAGTTTTTGATCTCCCAGCTCAGGATATGCTTCTCAAGGAAGATTGTGAACTTCCATGAAGCTTCATACAAGCTGATGGAACTTGTGCATGCAATAGTGCAAGAAGTTTCAGACAACTTCTCTCATTATCTGAGGAGAGATTTTGTAACAAAATTATACTTTCGCAGACGATTCTTGGTTTACCCTCGTTTCTTAACGAGAGTAATCACCCGTCAGCTAGACTTTGGAGGAGTTCCAGTCCGGTATCCCAAAGCAGAGACAATTTTTCAAGAAAATTTTTCTATGCCAACTGCCAATAACACAGGACTTGTAACTCATCTATGGATATTTGCTCAACTTATCTTTAATGTAGATTAACTATTAATTTTTTTCGTAAATTTTCCTTTCTTTTTTTTTTCTCTTTCTCTTTATGCTAAAGATTTCTGTAAATTTTCCTTTCTTTTTTTTTTTCTCTTTCTCTTTATGCTAGAGTGAACACTTGATTGAGAGTGAACTGTGTGAATTAATCTAAGCCATTGGATTATATCATCTAGAGATTTTAGAAAAAGACAAGATTGTAATTAAAATGTTGTAACTTCCCTTTAAATTAATTGATAGAAGGGTATTTGCGTCTTTTGTAAATTGCATTTATTAAACAATATAATGAAAATTCCTAAAATCTTGCTAGTTTCCGTATATACAAGATACACAGTTGTTAGTGTATATACATGTGTACAGTCTCGATAGTGTCAGTTTATACAAGATACACAGATGTTAGTTTATACACATGTGTACAGTCTTGCTCACTATCAATTTATACAAGATACACCGCTATTAGTTTATACACATGTGTACAGTCTCGCTAACTATCAGTTTATACAAGATACACAGTTCTTAGTTTATACAGATGTGTACAGACTTTTGATACATCTGTGTATTTTGTAGTCCACGACCTAGTTCCGTTAGGAGTTTCATATACGGTTTGAATCCGGGAGGGACAATTGGTGTCCAGTACCTAGCTCTGTTAGGAGTTTCATATACGTTATTAGCAACTGATTCTACACAAGTTTAAAATAACGGAGAAGTAATTAAAAATATGAAAGAGAGAGAATTAATATCTGAGAAAATTAAGGTATTTTAATTAAGAGAGAGATAGAGAGCTAATGTCAATCTTACCCTTTTAATCTTAAAAAATTAATCAATGGTCAAGATTAGTTCACTCAGTTCATTTTCAAGAAGTTGTTCACAAATGATCCTAATCCTATATATATATATATATATATATATATATATATATATAAAAGCAAAAACAAAGGTAACATGGGTTGAAAATAAATGAACCAAGAATCATGCAATAGAAAAATATTTAAAAAGAAAAACAACATTTCTGATAAAACAAAAGATTGTTCTGATAAGATCTAATCAAATATTCATCAAATTTGAGACACTTTCTCTCAAATTGGAGAAATCTGCACAAGAAATTTGATTAAAAAAAAACTATTTTTAACACATTCTTCGAACAAATAATGTCACACCCTCACTTGCAGCAGATAAGGTACGGGCATGAGGGATTGCCTATAGCCTTTGACATTTATTTAAAGTTTGAATATTTATTATCATAAATATTAATTTGTCTCACATAATCAAATAATTGTTCCAAATAAAACCATATAATATTCAAAATACAAAAGATAACATAATTGTTGAGTTAATTATTCTAAATCACAATCCTACATGTCTTCTCAAATAGCTATCAACCTTGTGTAACTGTTCCTTTGTGTAAAATAAATTTGGGTCCACAATAGTTGGTAAATAGATCTTTATTCATTTTTATTTAACTTTAAAAGTTTAGATTTAATAAAAATTGTTTAACATGCAATATTAAGTGTAATAGGTGACATCAATCAAATAATCCAATAATCAACCATAACATAGATAAATAATGTAACATGACACATAACGTAACATAAGTAATGAAACAATGATGCGATTCAAGCCCTGTAAGGCAAAAAGTGACACTATGAAACAATGGTGCGAATCAAGCCCCGAAAGACGAAAAGCGAAACTACAAAACCCATGACACAAAGTGGTAAACACGTATAGCGTATGGATGAAACAAGTAATGCAACATACGAACACACACGAGCACATATGACACTTAACTTGGTATGTTACTGAAAAAGTATACGAAACATTTGAAACATGACACATGAAACACCCCAAAAAGTTAAAGTGACAAAACGGAGAAAGTAAGATCTACTCACAGTGTGCGTTCCGTGAATCCTTAGCTAAACTGCACGAGTGTCGAAAAGAAATGATCTGAATGAAACAGTTATCCTAAGTAATATGACATAAAAATTATACTTAAATAAAACACACCAAAGAATACTATATAATAATACAACCTATGACTTGGGGCTTTGTCGAAAAACAATAGTTTATTAAAATAGTTTATAGCTATATTATTTAATTCCTATAATAAAACTTCTAGTGAGATATATACTTTAATGCCATAAGTTATTATAAAATATTAAGTAACAATTTTTGTAACTAATATATATATATATATATATATATATAAATATATATATATATATTATTTTTAATGATACTACTGACATATATATTTTATATTTTCCAAAAGTTAATATATATATATATATAATATTTTAACTTTGACCATTTTTATGGTCAAAAGCCTTATGAATTATAACTCACATTAATTTATAATTTAAAAAAAACAGATTTATATACTTTTATGTTTCCCAAAAAAACCCAAATTTTTATAAAATTTTAAAGACATGACTATGAAATCCATAAATCTAGCCAAAACTTATATGACATTTTAAAAATATTATTTTGACAAAATGAGACTAATTTTTATATAAGTTTTGTTAAGTCATGATTATGATACTAGTAAAATAAGATTTATGAGATTGAGAAAATGGAACATATGATAAAAATTTATAGTATTAAGAAAATAGCATTTATGATATTGCTACATCTAAATCTCAAGTGCTATGAAATTGCAATAATTTAAAATAAGAACACTAAAAAAGAAACAAATGCTAGATTTTTTTTTAAATCTACCTCCTATAAAGAGAGGGTATAAATATAAAGATGGATCCAAGAATGAGGTAGCACTCCTTGTTTCCTTCTTGATGATCTTAAGATACTTGGATAAAGATGAAAAAAAACTTGAAAAGTGGCTAGGGTTTTTGAGAGAGATGAGAGAGTAGTATTGCAAATGACAAGAAAATGAGGTGGAATTGATTTTTAAAATGGGTGTTAATTGTGTTGATTAGAAAATATTATGATAAAATTGGTGATGGTGTAAATCTCTCAATTATGATTAGTTATGTATTTTGCTTTCTTTCTTTATAAAAAAAACTAATTTCCATCTAAATTAATTCAATTATATATATATGTTTTGCCGTTTCCGAAATATAATGTGTCGTTTCCGAAAAATAAAATAAAAGAATTAAGAAAGAAAAGAATGTCGATGACATTGTTATTACAAGTATAATTAATATTTTTATATATAATTTGTCTCGAAATAACGATTAAACCTCTCGTGTGTAGGGTTTTTTATAAACATACGTGATATCGGTTGGATTTAGTCATAGCTCACGAATCTTGGGACCAGACTGTTTCTTAAGGATGTCAGGTAACCAAGTGTTAGACACTTGTCTTAAAGATGCTGAGAATATGCACAAGCTAAGGTGTAAAAGTATAGGTTAGATCTGATTGAGGTGGTAGCGTACCTGGTGAGAGCTTGATATCCAGATTAAGGAATCGCTTTTTGTGCCAGAGGTGCCATCAATGAAGAACGTTTATAATATTGTATGAGATACCCTGTTATAGGCGATACAGCCGAGTTAATGTTACCATTAGTTGTTACTAATATATAAAGAGAATCAAGTTTGTTGGCATGTTAGCATGTCTCTATTAGTTAATTACCGGATTTAACTTTCAAAACACTGACCCTTACTAATGACGGTTTTACCCTCCAGCCTAGAGGTGTACAAATTGGTTTTTTCAATAACCAGTTTCGGTTATTAACCGAACCGTTTTTTCTCATCAAAAACAAAAACCGGTTTTCGTATAACGGTTTCGGTTACTAACCGGTTTTTTTACTCAAAACAATAACCGGTTAGGGTCGGTTTTTAACCGATTTATGAAAAAACACTGTTTTTACCGGTTTTAAACCAGTTTTTAAACCGGTTTTCGGTTTTAAAACTGGTTTTGAAGGTGAAGATCACTAACTGGTCTGTAACCGCCAGTTTAGTTTGGTTCTAACCGGTTATAGAAAAACCGGTTAGAAAAACCGGTTTCGGTTCTAAAACCGGTTTTTTTTTACACCTCTAGTCCAGCCTTATCTCATAAGTTTGACAATGATTTGAATTTAACATAATTTCCAATTTAAAGTTAAAGTGGATCAACAATGTGAAACTGCGACACAAAACGAGTAACACGTAACATGTAAAAAATACGTAACCAAAATATATACCACATAAACCACACATTTAGTTTGCATGTTGGTAATTGAATTAAATGAAAACATGTGAAATAACATGACACATGACACACCTCAAAAGTTTAATTGTAAAAAAAATAGGAAGGTAGAGATATACTCACGATTTGCGTAAATTGATCCTTGAGTAAATACCGCGCGAGAATGAGACACTTCAAAAGAATAAAATCACCGTAATTGTAAAGTAACAAAATACTAAACAACCAATAAAAACATAAAAAAATATTTCCTATGATTTAAGGACTTTTGTATAACCTAAAATATAGATATTAACTTCAACGCAAATAATTAATTATTATCTTTGTGAACTTGTTATTTTATTATTCACAAGATACGTGTCTTCTTTCACCAAATGTTTCTAAATCGCGAAAGATCTGAATCACTTGGAATTTGGAGCTTTCCCGACCTACCTTCTCAAATAATTGATCTCAAAAGTCTGTGTAAAAATAGGATAATCAAAGTGAGAGTTTATAGATTATAAAAGATAATCATTGTGAGAAATTTATTTATCAAATAGATAGGATTTATTTGATGAATAAGTATTTATTTTCTTAAAAACAAATCCTAAATTTATAAAAAGACTTATTTGTTTCATAATTCAATTAATCCTTTTATTGTAAAAATAATTACCAAGAGACGTGAAATTTATTATAAAAAAATCCACATCTTGAATATTTTCTGAAAAAAATCAGAATAATATTTGTAAACATTTATGTTGATAGATTTTGTATTTTTATTTAATTTCTTAATGGTATATTATGGTTTAAATATGAAATAAATACAAAAATATCCGAAATCTCTCAAAAATTGCACAACTTACTCTATCATGATTTTGAACAATAATCTATCAACAAATTCATCAAAACATAAATCTAATATCAAAAGCCCCAAATCTATAAACTATGAACCCTAAAATAATCAAGAATTTAAATTAGTATTTGAATGCCCTCTATCACAGAAATTTATAGAAGGGTTTTGTAAAGCTCGAAAAATAAATTAGTTTAGGCTCAAGAACTACCTTAATTGATTAGGAAACGAGAGAGAAATTGTGAGGTGTAATTCCAAGCCCTAGTGTTCCTTCTTGCCAAGAGTTAGAGAGAGTGTTTGCACGTATTGGAGGCGGGGTATTGTTTGCATAAAGTGGAGATGTCGTTTAGAATTGGTATAAAGGATTAAGGATGTCAAATTTTGGCAAATAAAATTTTGATATGTTTTATAACTTTAATGGTGATTTGATTGAGGTTCACATTAAGTAAATTAAAAACGTATTTGGACGTCTTATTAGTGTGTATTAAACTCTAGCCTATTTAGAGTAAATTAGAATGCTTAATACAACGTATATAGCTGTAAATGCTAATTAAAATTAGGTGGTTCGCGTTCTGTTGAAAAAGGAAAGTAACAGGTTGGTCTCATTTGAAAGGGTAAAGGTATCAAACGATACCATATACTGTTTGGTATGGGTTCATTGTCGTTTGATTTGGGTTTCGCACCAACACATGATGTCGCTTGGATAGTGGCCTTGTCGTTTGGATGTGGGTATCAGACAAGGCATAGTATCGTTTGGGGGGGGGGGTGAGGGGGGCATGTCGTTTGAAGGCCGTAAGGGAGGGGGAGTACAAAGGGGGGAATGAGGTTGGGTTTTGAAGGGTTATCGGTAAGGCTAGGTTTCGCTTGGGTATTGCTTAGGTGGGATGTTGATGTCGTTTAGTGCAGTGTACATGTCATTTGGACCGTTACACACCACTAAATGTTTGGTTGAGGGTACATGTCATTTACACTCACACCACTAAATCTCAATTCGTTAAACCTAACAGAACAAATGTTGAGAACAAGGAGTGAGTTGACTGACTTAGGGTGGCTTACAAGAGTCAAAAGTCAAAAGTCTTTCTCTTTCAATGCATATCATTTACAGGCTCACACAAAAGTCAAAGCATATCATTCACATGCTCACACAAAAGTTTTTCTTTTCAGATGCATACCATTCACAGTCTCACTGCTGGGCCCACTACAACATCATTAACACAGATTACAGGATAGGTGCAGGTGCTTCTGGTTTGCGGAAACCAAGCTTTCGACGAATGTCGTTGCTTGAATGCACTCAAGGTTCACTTCCGAACTTGAACTGCCCTTCATATCGTAGACAAAAAGTTTACATCCTATATGTAGTATCAACTTACCGCCGTTTGAAATATACAATGGGGCTGCAAACTGCCCCAATATCTCAGGATCGCTCACATACGCGACTGTAATCAACTTCCTCCATGAACTTTTTTCCCCATAAATCCCCATTTCCCACATATCAAGACGAGTCTCTTTATAGCTACATAGAAAACATAGGCACCCTCTTAAAGACCGGAGCATATAATCACTATAATCTCTATGCACGACGGGTAGGTCAATCGACCGATATGTCACACTCTTTAAATCTAGACATGATATGATCTGCCCTAGACGAGTATTGGTAGCCCAATGCAGAGCACCATCACTAAACACGCCAAAATCATAAAACCACAGTCCATCTGGAAGAGCTCCAGCTGTCCCCCACTTTCCAGTTCTAAGCGAGTAAGCCTTGAACATAGTTTCAGTCTTCGTGAATCCTTTGTGGTGACAAGAAAGCTCCACGATGGTGTAGTCCTCTCCAACGCTCCTACACCCAAAACCATAAGTAACAGTATAACGAGGGCGTGATCTATAGTCGCTGTACGGTACTTCCTTCAAGTCACTTGTAACGGGGTTCCATACGATCAAGTTACGGGAACCAGCGATACATAATAGGCCATCACACGAGCCAACAAACTGCAAACAATCAGGAGGCTGAATGGGTTTGTAACCAACTTGAACATCACTCTCGAACTTTTCAAACAACTTATACGGGTCACATATCCTCACAATCCTGCTTCCATCCATGTCGGTACTGAAAATTAGCTTGTCAGAGCGTGTATTGCTGTTTGTAGATTGAAGTAAATGTCGCTTCACAAAGCGAAGACTTGAAATATAAGTCTCGCATTCCTTGCACATTCGCTTAAGCCTCATCAGATGATTCGCCGGAAGCCGAGAGAAAACTTCAAGAAGAAGATCCAAGGGAAGTGTAGCAGCAAGATCTTTGATTCCAATCCCCAGATAAACCCAAGAAACAGTCAGGTCAACAACAACAGAAATCCACACTAACATCTTGAACTTAATGAAAAAAAATCTAACTTTCCAACAAACAAACAAACAGGGGACAGATTCAAACCCACAACAAGAACCTACTTGTATAAAACAAGAAACACCAAAAAGATTTATAGGTGTTCTTGAACCCACTTGTATAAAAAGAAAAAACAATCAAAGATTTATAGGTGTATTTTGCAAGTAATACATATAAAGACCCATGTTTTGTTTATAATTTAAAAGTCATCTGTGATTAACTAAAATAAAATAATGACAAACCTTGGATACTGGATTTGAAACGCTCATCTTCCGTCTCCAACAGTTGCAGAGAACACTGAAGATCAGAGATTGAGTCTTCAACTTCTTCTTTTGTATTTTTAGTCCTTTCAAAGATATCCATAGCCGTTGTGTGAGGTTGAATTTTCAAAGAAGAAAAGGTGGGTTTTGAGGTGAAAAATGATTTTGATCAACTAGTGGAAATGGTTTCTTTGTGTGATTGTGAAAATGGTTATGGGGGGTTTCTTTGACTTAATGTGACGAGGGCGGGCTTTTTTCTTTTCTCAAATTCGGGCGGCCCATTCACTTTGCTGATAAAAGATACATAGATTTTTTTCTTTCTTTCTTTCTCTTGTTACTTTGCTTATAAAACAAAGATATGTAGATTTTGTTGGTAAAGCTGGCAAGATGTGCCATGTTCTAGTTTACAACCATGCCAATGACACCATTTTTAGTAGGATTGGATAAAAACGACCAAACATTACAATCTTATAGTCCATCAATAACATCAAGTTTGAAGGGAAAATTCCAATAGTCCTTTAAAATAACAATCCATGAACCACTAAATCCTTTAGACAAATGCATATTATTATTATTTTAAATGGGTTATGATGTTTCGTTTATACATGTTAACCTTTTTAACATGATTAGCTAAATGTGTTATGTGTGTCATAAACGAGTTATTAACCCGTTTAAAATCGTTTTACGAACATGTTGACCCGATTATGACCCAAACTTGTTTACATCAAACACTAACCCATTATAATTTTGTGTCGAGACATATAGTTGTTGACCATGGTGATTCTCCTGTCTCCACCAAGGATGTTTTGGTTCTTATGCTTGTGATTTTACAAATTTAGTTGATTCCCCTCGTATGTTTTCTACCACCATATTAATATTACATCACGGTGGTATGTTTTCAAGATTTCCTGAACGTAATTATGAAAGAGGTATGCACGACACTATTGATATGCTTGATATCGACAAAATTTATTTACATGAACTCGTTGTATTCTGGAACATTAGGTTATGATAGGAGATGTACTAGGTACTACCACTATTTAGTTCCAACTTTTATGTTAGATTTTGGTCTAAGATCCTTGGGTAGTGATTCTGATGTCATTGGGTTTGCACAATATGTGTCTGAGCATAATAGGTTAATGAGTGTTTATGTTGAACATGACACAACAAATGTACACACATAGTTTTGCTCACCATGTAAGGTTAGGATTGAGGAGACAACCAATGAAAAGATAGTGGCAATATAAGACATTAGTAGAGCTAAGGATATATAATTGTCGGATTGGCATGATAGTACTAATGAAGTTGGAAAAACTAGTGACCAACAAGAACAGTTTGATGTTAATTAGTATATATGATCTAAACTATGATCCTTGGTGAGGAGACGGATCTGGTCGCTGTTAAAGTGAATGGCAATCAAGGAGATCAGTCATATGAAGCTGTGATGTTGACATGTTAATATGAAATATCAATCTAATGACCAAACAATGATAACCCCTCAGAAATATCTGGATTGCTGGGAGGTTTGGTCATCTTCTTCCTCTCCTTTTTCCTCTAGGTCTTCTCCCTTCAATCTCTTATATGCAGTTGGTTGCGCATCTATCTCTTCATTGCTACACGAAAAATAAATTATTAACTTACCACTATTTTATTCTCGTTCTTCCTACTGAACCGGAGGTGGGATTGAGACGTTCATTATGGTCTCCGGTGTAAGAACTAGGTTCACTTTTTATAAGATATAATTACAAAATATATAATAACGAGACTCTCGTTATTCATAGGAAATATCATAGTAAAATATCGGTTGCAATAACTAAAAAAAGAATATAAAATTGTCACACCCTGACCCGCAGCGGAAATAAAAGTCGAGATATAATTGGGTTATCATCAAAGCTCATGACATTTACTAAAATTAAGTTTCATATTTATTAATTTGAACTTTAAAAACAATTATCCAAACACAAAGAAACATACAACCACAAGAAATATTGTTTTAAACAAAACACTTTTTATTCATCTTCTAAGGCCAATCCTAAGTGTTCCTCTCTTCAATCTGTCCACCTGTATCATGTGTAAATAAAAGTTTGGGTCAATAAAAATTGGCGAGTGAATCTAAGTTGAACATTTAAACAGTTTGTTATATTAGTTATTTCAAAAAAAATTGTGCATAGACCATAAGTGAGCATATGTGTGTGTGTGTGTGTATATATATATAAATCACATACCACATAATATCAACAATGAACATATGAACATGATGAATGATGAACTTGAGATCAAGGCTCAATCAAACGGAGCCGATCTAATGAGACACCTGATGCTCAACTCGTATCCCACGAGGAACTGATGGGCCTTAAATGAATGATTGCACCAAAGTGATAAAATATAACCACACATAACCACAGAAACAAATATACACATTAGATCATATAATGGTGTTAGCACAAGTGTTTAAAAAACTAAAATATGTAACGACACATTATACACCCCAAAACATGATTAAAAAGGGGAATTTGTAAGGATTCACTCACAGTGGGTGCGTTTCCTTGGATTGATGCTGAACGCGCATGAATTTAGGATTTAACAGACGAAGGAGACTAACCTAAATAATAATGCAATAATTCGATAAATATAAAAGTTAATATTTTGATTTAATACTTTTGTTAGATTTTTATGTTATTTTTGGGGTATTTATTGGAGTTTTTAAACCTAAGAAACCTTGTTTGTAAGTGATTAAGATATTAAAGTAAAGATAATAAATAATAAACAAAATAAATAAATAATAAAAATAATAATAAAAAATAAATAAATGGGGCCTTGTCAGACTTGACCGGTCTGACCGGTTCTTTGTGCAATTATTGGCAGCGTGTGTGAGGTTCGAACTCGTGACTTCCCGTATGCGTGTACGCAGTTCTTTCAACTGAGCTACGTGTCTAACCCGAAAGATATCTGATTTTAATTATTCTTATATACTAGTTAGAATATTTCATAAATTGTTTATTTTAAAAAGTTTTAAAACCATTGAACCGGTGCTCAGTACATGCCTCGAACCCGCGCCCTTGTTACGTTTTGCACCCAATCCTACCAATTGGGCTGGGTGTCTAACCTGGATATTTATGGAATTTAATTACACTTATGTACTATCTATACTGTTTTATATTTGAGTTATAAAAATGTTTGATTTATAAAAGGAATTCGGTGTTATGCCCGAATCTCGAACCCATGGCCTCTTAGTTAACATGCACACAATCCACCACTGGACTGTGTGTCTAACCCGATTAAAATTCCATATATAATTATATTTATAAACTCTTTAAACTTCATCATCATCACCATCTTAAACCCAGATTTAAACTCGACTGAATGTTGGTTTTCAACATTTCTGGCTATTTGTTTGAGATTTAAAATATAATAGATAACACTTATGCAAAGAGTTTAAAAGGGTTTACCAACTTGTATCTCAAATCCCGGTATTCCGGCGGATGCAAGGAGTTCCGGCGATGTCGTTTCGAACCAGAAAAGAATTAGAGAGAGCTAGAGGGTTTGGAAGATTTCTGGGTCATTGGTTTAAGGTGAAATGGTCGGATATTTATAGGGTTAAGCTCGTAAATCATTGATTTCAGTTTCAACAACCATTTCGGTTTCAATTCATTTTAAATCATGGGTGTCGGTCAGTTTTCGAATCGAATTAAGTTTAGATTTCGGTTATAACTGATGTTTGAAATCGGTTACACCCAATCAATCGCGAATCAGAACTGTCAATGATGATTATTTTGGAAACAGTTTGGCGGTTTCAGTTCTTGGTTCAAACAGGTGACATGCGGGTTTCATTTAAGTTTTATTTGTTTACAGAATTTCACAACTAGTGTGTGTGGTTCAGTGGTGTTTTGAGTGTGTGTACTTCTTGGGGACCCGGGTTCGATTCCCGGTTTCTCCCTTTAATTTTTAGATTAATATTTTAAGGTTTTTAAATTTGTTTACTTGTTCCTTTTATTGCTTATTTCTTTAATATATATACTATTTATTTAAATAACACTAATAAATATGCAACTAACTTTTTAAATTAAAACAAGCTTCGAAAACGGAGCGGGTTTTTGGAACCCGTTTTACACAATCGTTACAAAAATAAATAATTATATATACCAATCTTGATTCAAGCCGCATCTCTGGTGGGTCCTTCACCCGCACTTGATAGCATCCTAGAGTGCAACAAAGAACACACTAAAACGTTGACGATTTTGGTTGAGGCGCGTGTTCAACATGCTTCCCTTAAAACAAATTTCGCGCCTCTACTAAAGACGACACGACTATTTCCTCGGGTACAACAGCCGAAGCAGTTTGTATTGCCGAAGATGGCTCACGCGCCCGAGGGTACACTGGGTAATTGTAGTGTTTGAACTTATGGAATAAATAAGGATGTGATTGTGGTGGAAAACAAGTAGAGAGTACCCCTTTCTTAGTTGGTCTTCAAGTGTTTATCCTCCTTCGAGTATATTTTTGTATCAAGCAATACAATATTCTTATATTCACAAAAAGAAGCACATAGCCTACTAATTGTACAAGAGTTAAGGATTAGTGAAAGGTTTTACTTAATTAGTCACTTAATTAGAGACTTAAAAACTCTAATAAAACTAATTAAATGTCATAAGAAGCTCTACTCAAGAGTTCTCTTTTATTCACCACATGAAGATTCTAATTAATATTTATAATTTCATTAAATTATAAATATATTAATTATCCATTCACCAAATTTCCAACATCCGGCTCTGCCCGTGATTCCTGTAAAACATCACCCTTACAAGACAAGTGTAAAGGATCACACAAATCATAAACATCATGCATAGAATCAACAGACATAGAAGTATTATCTTCGTAAACACTTTTCATATAGTGTGGAATTGGTATTGCTACCATCCCTTGTTCTATAACGTTTAAAAGCATCTCACCTAAGGCAGTTTGATACCTAAGATAATTACTTGCACTATCATACATATAACGACCTTGAGTCTTCTCAATCTTCGCCTCTAGACGATCCAAAGAATCAATCACATACCGAACATGCCCCTCTCTTGTCTTTATCAACTTTTAACCAGGCATTTAATTACTATTGTGTACTATTTTGCTGAAGTTACCAATACGGATTAGCATAATATTGTGCAGAGGACCCCACATATTTTGGACATTTAACTGTAATATGAGGTCCTCTACAAATCTCACACATAACTAAGACACAAAATAAATCAAAGACATTGAGAATTAGACTCCTACAACTTGATATACGAAACACAAATAGACGTATAGGACTTACCACGAAAACACAAAACAAAAGACAAGTAGCACAGATTTCAGGTAAGTTTATCAAAGCTAATAAACGTAATCACCAAGAGTCCCCAGCAACGGCACCAAAAACTTGATGTGCTAATATTGTCCAATTAAAAACTAACTAATATTAACCTAAACTAGACAAGCTAAGTTTTAAATTTATAAATTAAGACTCTCTAAACCTAGACCTCACAACTAACAAGTGTACCGATCAATGTAGTATAGCCTAAGTAAGTTCAAAGTATCGAACCAACGAGATCTATAATTACGTTAACTAGACTCGACTAACTTATTTTTTTTTCTGGGGGGGGGGGTTTCTAAATATCCTAGAATTGCAATTAATTAAAAACTAATTAACTAAGCTAACTAAGACACACTCGGATTTAATTCAGATGATGACGAATGACTACCTAGACTGGAATCCCTGAATGTTACTAGTTATGTTTTAATAGGATGTAAGTTATCATGAATCGGGATCATAAAATACTAAACCTATCGAGACACTAAAGAGGACCCCGACCCTTCTCGGAAAGACACCTATGGAACTCTAAAGGCTGTTGAGAACCGGTTAGTTTAGACTCCCTCTCGGGTTATCTAAGTGGTTTATGTAAAGTACCCTAATCCGATCTACTCCCTCTCGGGCTATAAACCTAGGGTAACATGAGTTCTTGATTCGACTTGATAGACAACCGTTGCAAGGAAACTAGTGTTGGTGCATGTTTGTGAAAACAACTTTTAGATTTGGGTCTTTGGATATCTTGTAAGTAGTGAAACGATAAATGGTTAGCGGGTTTAGTTGACATATTAACTTTTTTCATTTTGTTGATTTTCTGTTTATTATTAGTTTCGACATCGTGAATATGTGCATTTTGATGAATGGTGGGTGTTTACGATTGAACCTAAGCGACTTGCATTTGACAATATAGGTGGTTAGATACTTTCAAGATTGATCATCTTCATACATGATGTTACTGGTAAATTTATATACTTTTTAAAATTCGAACTTTGATCTCCTCATGATTCTACACTGATTTTAGTCTTCTTCAATCAAATTGTTGTTTTGATTTTCTTTTGGATTTTGTTGTATTTCTTTTTAGGGTAGTCACAATTGCAGGTATTTGTCATCTAATATTAGATCTCTAATTCGAACGTGGTTCGGGTACAATGGGCAGTTAGAGAGACACAAGAATAGGAGATGGACTGGATCATCAGGTAAGTTCATTATTTACTTTGTTGGTGTGATTTTGAAACTAGGTGACATTGAATATTAAAACCACATTCCTTTTTTGCTTCGTTAATTTGGGGTTTTATTGAATGGAGAGCATAAAACCCCAAACCACCCATGGATGGTCTGGTGGTGCTACGCCGGTGCATAAGATATCCACTCACCCAACGATGGTTCAAGCCTGGGTTCTGTAGCCTACTAGATTACCTTACGAGTGCTTGAATCAGATGTCTTATGTTTTGTTTTGCCAGTTATTATTTCTAATGTTTCAAGACTTTCATCGATTTGCATTGCTTTCACTTCAGCTTTGTTTATGCTCTTCATCAGTAAGTTTAAATTATAGTGTTTAGGGTTTAGTTTTTCTTAAAATTGTTCGTTCTTTTGGTTCACTTTCTTTGTTGTTGCAACTTTAACTTAATTGGTAAAATCAACAAATCCAATTGTTTCTTTACTTTTACCATAAATATATTGAAAAAGACTAAAGGAGATTATGTAACACCCTATAAAATCGTGTCCAATAATATAGCGACACGCGTCGTATTTTTTTTATTTTAAGTCTATTAAAGACTAATAGGGACTAAAAGCGTCAACATGCTCAAACTAAGACTCTAAGTGATCTTCTGATGTCATGCATAAACCAAGCCTCTGAGTGACCATTAGTGTCAACATGCTTAAAACATAGCCTCTGAGTGACCATTAGTGTCAACATGCTTAAAATATAGCCTCTGAGTGACCATTGGTGTCAACCTACTAAAACTTGGCCTCTGAGTGACCGTTGTGTCAACATGCCCAGCCTCTGAGTGACATCGGAGTCAACATGCTTATAATGAGCCTCTGAGTGATCATTTACAAAGTTCTAACTCTCATATGTCCTATTTGTTGGATGAGAGGGATTAAATCTGTAAATATGTGAAAGATTGGATGATGGAGGGGTTAAAAGTGTCAACATGTTAATTTATACCTCTGAGTGACCTTTCAACGAACCGAGGGCTCGACTGTAACATTTGTCAAAAACGGGTTTCCAAACCCGCTCCGTTTTGTAATCGAATATCAAGTTATAAATATCACGTTGTGTATTTATGGTTATTTTGGTTTTTAATGATACATAATTAATAAACAAACTAAACTATAAAAATTATATTTGATAAAAAGTGAAAACAAAATTAATAAAAAAGAAATGTTGCTGCCGGGACTCGAACCCGGGTCAGCTGGTTTATAACTTCAAAGTCTTAACACACACACACATCACCACTCCGCCACTTGTTGTTTTCTGTTATCTCTAGGAAACAAATAACATTTATACACAAACTCGGTTAAACCGGTTGCGCCAACTGAGAAACGGAAATCGGCAATTCAATCGTCAAATCGTTTGATTACTCGCATATTCAGGTTATAACCGATGCACCGACGATTTCTCATCAATTCAGATTGAATGAACATCAATTGTCATCATCATCGGTTTTTATAACCGAGAATAATCAAAAGTCCAATTTACTTCAATCAAAACCCTTCTCGCGACTCAGAGACATCAGACAAACATTCCATTTCACTTTCGTCACACTTTCAGTCCATCAGAACGCTTAAATCAACTCGCCGGAAAATTCTGTAAGGTTCGCCGGAAAACCGTATTTGTCCTCAAATCGGTAAGTTCTTCAATACCATCGTAGTCTATCAGTTGTTAAGCTGTTTCTAACTCAAATCTTCCACTTGAGATCGAATTCAGGCACCGTTATCAGATAATTCCAGTTCGCCGGAGAATTTCTGGAAATCTTTAATCCTGTCTGTGAAACAGTAAGGACTTTCAATCGCACTATTACGTTTGTTATCACTTCAATTCCACGATTGACTAATCAAAATGGTTAATTGTTTGGTTCAGTTGAGGTGCACAAAAACAGAGCCGACGCATTGCCGGAAACTCTGTGATAAATCATTCCTACGGTATGTTACTTCTAACACCGTCCCTGCCATTTCATTTTAAGCCTTAAGAATGATTGTTAATCGTAAAAACAAGAAAACGGATTAGAAATTCTGTCGACTGTAATTTGAATGAAGAAGACGAAGTTAGTTAAGTTATAAGTTTATTTAAAATCAGTAATATGAACGGGTTAGACACACAGTCCAGCGGTGGACTGTGTGCAAAACATAGTCGCATGTCACGAGTTTGATCCCTGATACACGCACTCCTTATGTAATAAAATGCCTTTTTGTTTAAAACTAAACCGGGTTAACTCCGTTAGTTGTTAAGTGTAATAAAAACCGAGATATTAACCAGGTTAGACACACAGTCCAGCGGTGGACTGTGTGCAACACTAAGTCGCACGTCACGCGTTCGAAACCTGTTACTGGCACCGGGTTGTTAAATTAAAATGTTTTTGAAATTAAAAGAATTTTGGTTAAATCGAATTAGTATATAAATATAATTAAAAACAAGATTATTTCGGGTTAGACACGTAGCTCAGTTGGTAGAGCTGCGTGCACGCGTACGGGAGGTCTCGGGTTCGAGTCTCACCCAGCGCATTCATGCACACTGACCGAACCGGTCACAACACAAGTCAACGGTCAACGGTCAACGCAAAATAAACAATTTTTTTATATTTTTATTTATTTTTAATTTAAAAATCAATTAAAAATACTTAAAAATAACATTTTTAAAGATAGAAAATAGCCTTAAACTCACAAAAATATATCTAAAAAATTCCATTAAAATCCTTAATAAAATCCACTCATTTACTATATTTTTCCGTTATTATTTAGGTTAGTTATTTCTCGTTGTTCCGCTCATCCAATTCGTGCGCATCTCACCATCTCCAATCCAAC
This sequence comes from Scalesia atractyloides, assembly GCA_947069175.1. Lineage (NCBI taxonomy): Eukaryota > Viridiplantae > Streptophyta > Magnoliopsida > Asterales > Asteraceae > Scalesia > Scalesia atractyloides. The sequence goes on from CAMTDV010000001.1 coordinate 92,330,111, forward strand.
GCACCCAATGTGAGTGAATCTTTACAAATTCTCCGTTTTAATCACGTTTTGGGGTGTATCATGTGTCTTGTTATATATATTACATTTAAACCATTGTGCATACATCATATCATGAACATGTGTATTCAGTTTGTTTCAACTGTTGTGTAGTTATTGTTAGATGCAATTTATTATTTTCAGTACACGCAATTTCATAGGCCGCCGCTCCCCATTACATTATGAGCGTTGAGCATGTTCCCCATTTCATTATGAGCGTGAACCTGGCGTGCCCACATACGATCGGCTCCGTTTGATTGAGCCTTGATCGCACAGACATTTTTCAGTTTCAGTACATGCAATACGATCGGCTCCGTTTGATTGAGCCTTGATCGCACAGTTTCATTTATGTTATTTATCGTATGATGTTGGTATGTTTATGTATGCTATCATATGTTATTGTATGTTATAGTTGTGATTGCTATTGCCACTGCCTGATTATGTACATTTGCTCATTTATGATTATGCACAATTTTTCATTGATAAACTAACAAGTAAATCAATAATAAATGTTTATCTAATAAGGTTCACTCGCCAACTTATGTTGACCCAAAAACCCCCATTTTTACACATGATACAGGTGAACCAGCAGCAGCCAGAAACACATAGGATTGGACTAGAAGAATAAAATGATTTAGAGTTTGGGAATGTTATGTTTGGTTTATTTTCTTTGTATTGTATGGACATGTTTGGATATTTGGAAATGTAACTTTGACTTTAATAAATATGAAACATATTAGTAAATATCATGAGCTTTGGTGATAACCCAATTATGCCCCGACTCTTATTCCGCTGCGGGTCGGGGTGTGACAGATTGGTATCAGAGCCATGACTATAGGGATATAGGATAGGTTATTAGACCTTTAGAGCCTATACTATAGTTGATTAGAAACTTATAAGATTTTTGTGTGTTACATGCCAAATTTCATGATGTTTATATTGTTTTATGTTAAATGTTACATTCAATATTATGCAAGCATGATCATAAGTATGTATTACCATATAATGCCTATCATGAATCATATACCATAACATATCACATCCATGAAAGCACACACCACATCATGATTGTTTTTACAATGATTTTTGTGTTTTCAAATCTCATCAAAGTGAGTTCTCATGACGGGCATGTAGTAACTGGAAGGGTACCAGTACCGGTAGTCGGGATGTCCTGTCTAGGCTGGCATTCGTATAAATCCAAGTAAAGGACCAGTTTGCCTACCTGGGGACTAACGATGAGAGTACGAAGTACCTATTAGGCCAAAGCATGCTATACCAAACGTCGTGTGAGCTAACCCCACTTTGAGTTGTCATTGTGTCTACACCTGGACACATTCCGACCATACATCTCGTAAACATATTTTGTGGTTTGCATTCGGGTGATGCGAGTGTTAAATCGCCAATACTAATGTGAATCCTAACAAGCCAATAGCCATGGGGGCCCACATGACTATATAGGTGAAGGTATGGGGGACATTTGAGGCCCAACATGAGCAAACCCAAGACATCCTATGGATGTAGTTGCATTATTGATATTTATGTTATTTTCATTTTCTTAAAGACACATGACACCTAAAAAAAACACCATAAACTCACAATCTTCTCATGTATGTTCCTGTAGATGTCGTCCAGACAGCAACGAAGGGGTAAAAGATCAGGAAGGTCTCAGGAACGCTTGGCCACACAAATCGCGAAACAAATGGCCATGATACTGCCTGACATTGTGGTCCAAGTACAACAAGCCCTCGCTACAATTCCTACTAACCCTCCCCAACAACATGACCAGAACATCGACAACCCTCCTACCAGCAAGTGCTCATACAAACATTTCAAATCTTGTGATCCTCCTAAATTTGAGGGGACCGAAGGTGTCACTGCTCTCCTCCACTGGTTCGAGGAAATGGAAAACACCTTCCTCAACTGCGATTGTCCTGAGGATCGCAAGGTTCGATACGCCACCGGGAGACTATTTGGGGTAGCTCTCACTTGGTGGAATACTGAAAAAGGGAAGAGGGGAACTGAAGATGCAATGGCCTTAACTTGGGAGGAGTTAAGGGAAATCATGACTAGGCGTTTCTGTCCTAGGAGTGAAATTAAAAAGTTGGAGGACGAATTTCATTCTTTAAAACAGAAGGAGGGGGATCACACTACTTATAACAAGAGGTTCTTGGAGTTGAACCAAATGGTTCCAAATTTGTTCACCCCAACTTATCGTCTGATCGAGCGTTATATTCGAGGACTTCCCTCGAAAATCCAAGATTCAGTTCTTAGCGTTTCACCAGTAACACTTGAAGCTGCTATGGAGCTAGCAACTGAACTGACCGAGAACCGAATTCGCAACGGGAAGTTCAAAGAAGAGAAAAAGAAAGCCCCTGTTGAGGGTCAAACTTCAAACCATCCCATCTCTTCCTCTAAGTTTGCTAACAAGAGGAAGCGCAACACCAGAAATTTCGCTGTTACTCAAACCAACTCCCCTATCCCTGCTGCACCCATTACCCAGGTTGCCCCTCCACCCGCACCATACAGAAGACCTTACACCGGCCCGTTACCAAAATGCAACCGTTTCCACTATCACCATTCTCCTGATCATCCTTGCCAATATTGCACCGGTTGTGGTCGCGCAGGTCATACTGTTCAAACCTGCCGCATGCCTCAACGAACGAACCGCCACCAACCTTCAACCCAAACCCACCAACAATTAATGGGTCAAGCCCAACCACCCCTACAATATCCAACTGCCCAACATTTAGCCCAAACATATTACCAACCCAATTATCCTATGGGTCAACCAATGCGGGCTTGCTACAATTGCGGAGACCCAAGCCATTTCAGAAACACTTGTCCAAGGTTGGTAAACATTATTCATGCTCAGGCCCAAGCCAACCCGGTGAATCAAGCGAACCAAGCTCCTCCACCTGCAAGAGGAAGAGCTTTCAATATCAACGCTAACCAGGCCAGAGCTGACGGCAATGTGGTTAACGGTACGTTCCTTATAAATGGTAGATATGCCTCTATGTTATTTGATACTGGTGCGGATAGAAGTTTTGTGTCCTTAGAATTTGAACCTATCTTAAACCAAAAGCGGGATAAGCTCATGGAATCCATAACGGTAGAAGTTGCTGACGGGAAACCAGTTTCATTAAACTCTATTATTCGCAACTGTACACTCACATTAAACGACCACGACTTCTCAGTCGACCTTATTCCTATGAAGCTGGGAAGTTTTGATATCATAATTGGTATGGACTGGCTCAGTCAACATCAGGCAGAAGTTGTATGTCGCGAAAAATTTATACGTATTCCTCTTTCAAACGGTCAGACTCTTCGAATCTTTGGAGAAACCTCGTCGAAAGGACTCAGCTTAATTCTTGTCTTCAAGCTCAAAAATATATTCGCAAGAATTATGTCGCGTTTTTAGCTCATATCATCAAAAAGGGAACCATGGAGAAGAAACTTGAAGACATTGCTGTAGTAAAGGATTTCCCGCAAGTTTTTTCTGACGACATTTCAGGACTTCCTCCAGTTAGAGAAGTCGAATTCCGTATTGATCTTATACCTGGTGCTACACCAGTTGCAAAGTCTCCTTATAGGTTAGCCCCCTCTGAAATGCAAGAGCTAGCCAGTCAATTACAAGAGTTGACTGACAAGGGATTCATACGTCCTAGTTCATCGCCTTGGGGTGCACCTGTTCTTTTCGTAAAGAAGAAAGATGGATCGTTTCGTATGTGCATCGACTACAGAGAGCTCAACAAGTTAACAATCAAGAATCGCTATCCTTTACCTCGCATTGATGATCTTCTTGACAAACTTCAAGGTGCCAACTGCTTTTCAAAAATCGACCTTCGATCTGGCTATCATCAACTTAGAGTACATGAAGAAGACGTCCCAAAGACTGCTTTCCGAACTCGTTATGGCCATTATGAATTCATGGTCATGCCATTTGGTTTAACCAACGCGCCAGCTGTCTTCATGGACCTAATGAACAGAGTCTGCAAACCTTATCTTGATCGATTTGTTATAGTCTTCATCGACGACATTCTTATTTATTCAAAGTCTAAATCTGATCATGAGCGTCATCTTCGACTCATCCTTACACTTCTAGAGAATGAAAAGCTTTACGCTAAATTCTCCAAATGCGAATTTTGGTTAAAAGAGGTGCAATTCCTCGGACATGTAGTCAATGACAAGGGAATACATGTCGACCCCTCAAAGATCAAAGCGGTACAAGAATGGCAAGCTCCACGTACACCAACTGAAGTAAGATCTTTTCTTGGTCTAGCTGGCTATTATCGTCGTTTCATTTCGAACTTCTCTCGCATTGCTGTACCACTCACGGCTTTAACTCATAAGGGAAAACCTTTCATATGGGGACCCAAGCAAGAAGAAGCCTTCCAAACCCTTAAACAAAAACTTTGTGATGCACCAATCCTCACTCTTCCTGAAGGTTGTGATGATTTTGTGGTCTATTGCGACGCGTCAGGGCAAGGATTGGGCTGCGTTCTAATGCAAAGAGGGAAAGTTATAGCTTATGCTTCGAGACAACTCAAGACGCATGAGAAGAACTATACCACTCATGACCTAGAACTTGGAGCCGTTGTGTTCGCTCTTAAGATATGGAGACATTATCTCTATGGTACTAAGTGTGAAATATACACTGACCACAAGAGTCTTCAACATATATTCAATCAAAAAGAGTTAAACATGAGGCAACGAAGATGGGTCGAACTTCTAAATGACTACGACTGTGAAATTAGATACCACCCTGGTAAAGCAAATGTGGTGGCTGATGCACTTAGTCGAAAGGGTTATGCGAACTCCATTCGTCATCTATGTTCGCAAATTATAACCGACATTAAAGATCAAATTCGAGAAGCCCAGCACGTTTCAATAACGGAAGATGATGTATGAAAAGAGATGTCCTGTGGAGCTGAGCTAAAAATTGAAACTAAATCTGACGGTATTCTGTACTACCTAGATCGTATCTTGATTCCTAACCACAACAATCTTCGTGAAATTCTTATGAAGGAAGCTCACAAAACGCGATACTCTATACACCCAGGAGCCGATAAGTTGTATCAAGACCTACGATATACCTATTGGTGGCCTGGAATGAAAAAGGATATTGTTGTTTTTGTTTCCAAGTGCCTTACATGTTCCAAGGTGAAAGCTGAACACCAAAGACCCTCAGGACTTCTGGTCCAACCTGAAATACCTGTATGGAAGTGGGAAAATATAACCATGGACTTCATTACCGGGTTACCTCGAACTTCTGGTGGGTATGACACTATATGGGTAATCATTGACCGACTTACAAAATCAGCTCACTTTATTCCTATCCGCGAAGATTTCAAGAACGAAAAGCTAGCTCGTATCTATATCAGCGAAATCGTAAGCCGACATGGAGTACCGTTAAGCATTAGTTCTGATCGTGATGGTCGTTTCACTTCACGAACATGGCAAGCAGTACAATCCGCTATGGGTACGCGATTAGATCTCAGTACCACCTATCACCCTCAAACTGATGGTCAATCTGAACGCACCATTCAAACTCTTGAAGATATGCTATGAGCATGTGTTATCGACTTCAAGGGAAATTGGGACGCTCATATACCATTAGTTGAATTTTTGTACAACAACAGCTATCATTCAAGCATCGGCATGGCACCTTTTGAAGCCTTATATGGTCGTAAGTGCCGATCTCCTGTATGTTGGCACGAAATTGGGGAAGCTCAAATCACTGGTCCAGAATTGATCCAAGAAACCACAGACAAGATCCATCAAATCCGAAACAATCTTCTAGCGGCCCAAAGTCGTTAAAAGAGTTATGCAGATAAACGACGGAAGCCTTTAGAGTTTAACATTGGGGATCATGTACTTCTAAAAGTATCACCGTGGAAGGGAGTAGTTCGTTTTGGTCAAAAGGGCAAGCTAGCACCATGCTACGTAGGACCTTTCAAGATACTCGAAAGAGTAGGACCTGTAGCATACAAGCTTGATCTACCAGAAGAAATCAACAGGATTCATCCCACATTCCACGTATCAAACTTGAAGAAGTGCCTCGCTGATGAAAACCTCCACATTCATCTGGAAGATATTCAGATTGATGAATCTATGCATTTATTGAAAGACCAGTAGAAATCATGGACTTCGGGGAGAAACGTTTACGACGAAGTCGCATTCCAATTGTTAGGGTACACTGGGAGTCGAAACGGGGACCTGAGTTTACTTGGGAACGTGAAGACTCAATGCGCGAAAAATACCCGCATCTTTTTCCTACTACTTCTACTACTTAAAATTTCGGGACGAAATTCCTAAAAGTAGGGGATACTGTAACATTTGTCAAAAACGGGTTTCCAAACCCGCTCCGTTTTGTAATCGAATATCAAGTTATAAATATCACGTTGTGTATTTATGGTTATTTTGGTTTTTAATGATACATAATTAATAAACAAACTAAACTATAAAAATTATATTTGATAAAAAGTGAAAACAAAATAAATAAAAAAGAAATGTTGCTGCCGGGACTCGAACCCGGGTCAGCTGATTTATAACTTCAAAGTCTTAACTGTCACACCCCGACCCGCAGCGGAATAAGAGTCGGGGCATAATTGGGTTATCACCAAAGCTCATGACATTTACTAATATGTTTCATATTTATTAAAATCAAAGTTACATTTCCAAATATCCAAACATGTTCATACAATACAAAGAAAATAAACCAAACATAACAATCCCAAACTCTAAATCATTTTATTCTTCTAGTCCAATCCTATGTGTTTCTGGCTGCTGCTGGTTCACCTGTATCATGTGTAAAAATGGGGGTTTTTGGGTCAACATAAGTTGGCGAGTGAACTTGTTAGATAAACATTTATTATTGATTTACTTGTAGGTTTATCAATGAAAAATTGTGCATAATCATAAATGAGCAAATGTAAATAATCAAGCAGTGGCAAATAACAATCACAACTGTAACATACAATAACATATGATAGCATACATAAACATACCAACATCATACAATAAATAACATAAATGAAACTGTGCGATCAAGGCTCAATCAAACGGAGCCGATCGTATTGCATGTACTGAAACTGAAAAATGTCTGTGCGATCAAGGCTCAATCAAACGGAGCCGATCGTATGTGGGCACGCCAGGTTCATGCTCATAATGAAATGGGGAACATGCTCAACGCTCATAATGTAATGGGGAGCGGCGGCCTATGAAATTGCATGTACTGAAAATAATAAATTGCATCTAACAATAACTACACAACAGTTGAAACAAACTGAATACACATGTTCATGATATGATGTATGCACAATGGTTTAAATGTAATATATATAACAAGACACATGATACACCCCAAAACGTGATTAAAACGGGGAATTTGTAAAGATTCACTCACATTGGGTGCGTTGGATTGGAGATGGTGAGATGCGCACGAATTGGATGAGCGGAACAACGAGAAATAACTAACCTAAATAATAACGGAAAAATATAGTAAATGAGTGGATTTTATTAAGGATTTTAATGGGATTTTTTAGATATATTTTTGTGAGTTTAAGGCTATTTTCTATCTTTAAAAATGTTATTTTTAAGTATTTTTAATTGATTTTTAAATTAAAAATAAATAAAAATATAAAAAAATTGTTTATTTTGCGTTGACCGTTGACCGTTGACTTGTTGACTTGTTGACCGGTTCGGTCAGTGTGCATGAATGCGCTGGGTGAGACTCGAACCCGAGACCTCCCGTACGCGTGCACGCAGCTCTACCAACTGAGCTACGTGTCTAACCCGAAATAATCTTGTTTTTAATTATATTTATATACTAATTCGGTTTAACCAAAATTCTTTTAATTTCAAAAACATTTTAATTCAACGAACCGGTGCCAGTATCAGTTTTCGAACTCGTGACGTGCGATTCAGTGTTGCACACAATCCACCGCTGGACTGTGTGTCTAACCTGATTAATATCTCGGTTTTTATTATACTTAACAACTAACGGAGTTAACCCGGTTTAGTTTTAAACAAAAAGGCATTTTATTACATAAGGAGTTCGTGTATCAGGAATCGAACTTGTGACATGCGACTATGTTTTGCACACAGTCCACCGTTGGACTGTGTGTCTAACCCGTTCATATTACTGATTTTAAATAAACTTATAACTTAACTAACTTCGTCTTCTACATTCAAATTACAGTCAACTGATTCACTAATCCGTTTCTTGTTTTTACGATTAACAAACATTCTTAGGGCTAAAATGAAATGGCAGAGACGGTGTTGGAAGTAACATACAGTAGGAATGATATATCACAAAATTTTCCGGCAATGCGTCGGCTCTGTTTTTGTGCACCTCAACTGAACCAAACAATTAACCATTTTGATTAGCTAATCGTGAAATTGAGGTGATCAGCAAATGTTAACAGAGGGTTTGAATGCCCTTACCGATTCTCAGATGAACATAGAGATTTTCAGAACTTTTCCGGCGAACTGAAATTAGCTGAACACAGTGCCTGAATTCGATTTCAGTTGAAAGGTTTAAGTTAGAAATAGCCTAACAATTGTTGAACTACAACGTTATTGAAAGATTTACCGTTTTGAGGATGAATATGGTTTTTTCGGCGAATCTTGCAGAAATTTCCGGCGAGTTGTTTTAAGCGGTCTGACGGACTGAAAGTGTGATGAAAGTGAAATGGTATGTTGGTATGATGTTTCTGAGTCTCGAGAGGGGTCTTGAGTTGAAGTAATTGGGACTTGATTATTTTCGGCTATAAAAACCGATGGTGATGACAATTAACGTTCATTCAATCTGAATTGATGAGAAAACGTCGGTGCATCGGTTATAACCTGAATGTGCGAGTAAACAAACGATTTGACGATTGAATTGCCGATTTCCGTTTCTCAATTGGCGCAACCGGTTTAACCGAGTTTGAGTATAAATGTTATTTGTTTCCTAGAGATGACAGAAAACAACAAGTGGCGGAGTGGTGACGTGTGTGTGTGTTAAGTCATTGAAACTGTGAACCGGCTGACCCGGGTTCGAGTCCCGGCAGCAACTTTTTATTTTTATTTATTTTGTTTTCACTTTTTATCAAATATAATTTTTATAGTTTAGTTTTTTTATTAATTATGCATCATTAAAAATCAAAATAACCATAAATATACAACGTGACATTTATAACTTGATATTCAATTACAAAACGGAGCGGGTTTTGGAAACCCGTTTTTGACAAATGTTACATTAACACACACACACATCACCATTCCGCCACTTGTTGTTTTCTGTTATCTCTAGGAAACAAATAACATTTATACACAAACTCGGTTAAACCGGTTGCGCCAACTGAGAAACGGAAATCGGCAATTCAATCGTCAAATCGTTTGATTACTCGCATATTCAGGTTATAACCGATGCACCGACGATTTCTCATCAATTCAGATTGAATGAACATCAATTGTCATCATCATCGGTTTTTATAACCGAGAATAATCAAAAGTCCAATTTACTTCAATCAAAACCCTTCTCGCGACTCAGAGACATCAGACAAACATTCCATTTCACTTTCGTCACACTTTCAGTCCATCAGAACGCTTAAATCAACTCGCCGGAAAATTCTGTAAGGTTCGCCGGAAAACCGTATTTGTCCTCAAATCGGTAAGTTCTTCAATACCATCGTAGTCTATCAGTTGTTAAGCTGTTTCTAACTCAAATCTTCCACTTGAGATCGAATTCAGGCACCGTTATCAGATAATTCCAGTTCGCCGGAGAATTTCTGGAAATCTTTAATCCTGTCTGTGAAACAGTAAGGACTTTCAATCGCACTATTAACGTTTGTTATCACTTCAATTCCACGATTGACTAATCAAAATGGTTAATTGTTTGGTTCAGTTGAGGTGCACAAAAACAGAGCCGACGCATTGCCGGAAACTCTGTGATAAATCATTCCTACGGTATGTTACTTCTAACACCGTCCCTGCCATTTCATTTTAAGCCTTAAGAATGATTGTTAATCGTAAAAACAAGAAAACGGATTAGAAATTCTGTCGACTGTAATTTGAATGAAGAAGACGAAGTTAGTTAAGTTATAAGTTTATTTAAAATCAGTAATATGAACGGGTTAGACACACAGTCCAGCGGTGGACTGTGTGCAAAACATAGTCGCATGTCACGAGTTTGATCCCTGATACACGCACTCCTTATGTAATAAAATGCCTTTTTGTTTAAAACTAAACCGGGTTAACTCCGTTAGTTGTTAAGTGTAATAAAAACCGAGATATTAACCAGGTTAGACACACAGTCCAGCGGTGGACTGTGTGCAACACTAAGTCGCACGTCACGCGTTCGAAACCTGTTACTGGCACCGGGTTGTTAAATTAAAATGTTTTTGAAATTAAAAGAATTTTGGTTAAATCGAATTAGTATATAAATATAATTAAAAACAAGATTATTTCGGGTTAGACACGTAGCTCAGTTGGTAGAGCTGCGTGCACGCGTACGGGAGGTCTCGGGTTCGAGTCTCACCCAGCGCATTCATGCACACTGACCGAACCGGTCAACAAGTCAACAAGTCAACGGTCAACGGTCAACGCAAAATAAACAATTTTTTTATATTTTTATTTATTTTTAATTTAAAAATCAATTAAAAATACTTAAAAATAACATTTTTAAAGATAGAAAATAGCCTTAAACTCACAAAAATATATCTAAAAAATTCCATTAAAATCCTTAATAAAATCCACTCATTTACTATATTTTTCCGTTATTATTTAGGTTAGTTATTTCTCGTTGTTCCGCTCATCCAATTCGTGCGCATCTCACCATCTCCAATCCAACGCACCCAATGTGAGTGAATCTTTACAAATTCCCGTTTTAATCACGTTTTGGGGTGTATCATGTGTCTTGTTATATATATTACATTTAAACCATTGTGCATACATCATATCATGAACATGTGTATTCAGTTTGTTTCAACTGTTGTGTAGTTATTGTTAGATGCAATTTATTATTTTCAGTACATGCAATTTCATAGGCCGCCGCTCCCCATTACATTATGAGCGTTGAGCATGTTCCCCATTTCATTATGAGCGTGAACCTGGCGTGCCCACATACGATCGGCTCCGTTTGATTGAGCCTTGATCGCACAGCATTTTTCAGTTTCAGTACATGCAATACGATCGGCTCCGTTTGATTGAGCCTTGATCGCACAGTTTCATTTATGTTATTTATTGTATGATGTTGGTATGTTTATGTATGCTATCATATGTTATTGTATGTTATAGTTGTGATTGCTATTGCCATTGCCTGATTATGTACATTTGCTCATTTATGATTATGCACAATTTTTCATTGATAAACTAACAAGTAAATCAATAATAAATGTTTATCTAATAAGGTTTTACTCGCCAACTTATGTTGACCCAAAAACCCCCATTTTTACACATGATACAGGTGAACCAGCAGCAGCCAGAAACACATAGGATTGGACTAGAAGAATAAAATGATTTAGAGTTTGGGAATGTTATGTTTGGTTTATTTTCTTTGTAATGTATGGACATGTTTGGATATTTGAAAATGTAACTTTGACTTTAATAAATATGAAACATATTAGTAAATATCATGAGCTTTGGTGATAACCCAATTATGCCCCGACTCTTATTACGCTGCGGGTCGGGGTGTTACATCGACAATGTCCGGGCATACTCCCGGGTACGCCAAATATTGGTTACGGAGGGCTATATATGCTAAAAAGATGTTTCAGAAGGTTTTATAAGTTAAGGGGCTAAAAGTGTCAAACTTTGAAAGTGGTCTAGGGGCACTCGCGGGGCGAGAGAGGCAAGGCTGTGCCTCTCGCGGCCCGCCAGAGGACTACATCTACAGAAAAGTGTCCTTGGCCTCCACACATGTTGCCAAAAACCATTAAATCGAAACCATAGTATTCCAAACAGCTATGCCACGTTTTAGAACACTTGTAAGCTCCCTCTTACACCCCTTAGCACCTGACATCACCTCCTTCAAGCTCTCTAACTATAAATAGGTGCAAGGTTCATCCTTTGAACTTGCACCTTTCTCATTCACAACTCTATCTCCATCCTCTGGAAGTTCCTAAATGAAAGGAGCATCCAACTTAGTTCCATTGCATTCTAGGAACCACTTATAAGTGTTCCTTCCTCTTGAATTTTCGTTTATAGACTTTCATAGCCAAAAGTCAAGCGTTTTACGGAAAGCACTTTGACGTTCGGTTAATACCTTTATGGTCCAGCCATTGTTCGTAATGAACCTGGCTAAGGGATCGTAATAAGCTAGGTGTTAGTCCCTATAAAGGGCACCTCCTGAAGGTCACGTTTGCTAGACCAATTGACGGGTCAAAGTTAAGTTATTAAAAAGTCAAACATGCCATTTTTCAGAAAAATCATAAATTGATCTTATATATGTTATGAAACCTGTTTTGACACTTAAACAAGTTGGTAATAATTTTAGAACATGTAAGAACATGTTCGGCTTGTCAATTTCAGTTCTAGGGTCGGTTCGCAACCGAAAGTTGTGAAGTTTGACTTCTGCTTTGACTTTCGATTCTGACCCGATTTAGATTAGTTAGCTACTGATCTAAAGTTGCATTATGATCGTAATATAATGTAGCATAACCCTCTAAGGTTATTTTACATTATCATAATCAGAATCTGAGTTTATGCGCAAGTTCCGTAATTATGGCATTTTGACTAAAATGTCCTTTTTGCATAAAACAAGGTTTAAATGATAATGAACTTGAAAATAAGTTTCCTACTGATGTAATATTATAAGTAGGATTATTTGGGATGTCAAATCAAAATATAGACTGAGTTTATGAACAAGTCCTTGTAATATGCCGATAAATGACGATAAGGCACTTGTGGCTTAATCACATTTTTTTAAAGTAAATATTTTACCTACTGATATGCTATACTAAATAACATATCTAAGACATGTTAACTTGACCTTAACATCAGCTTTCATTAATCATCGCATAAATCGTCATTTTACGACATAAGCGCCGTTTTGGCGCATAGTATAGTCTTAAACCATATTTACCAACCAAGACTTGTTACCTACTGATTTTAAAACTTATTTTAAATATTTTTACACTAGGTACATGATATAAACTCAGAATCCCAAATAATTTATCAACTATGTGTAAAATGACCAAAATACCCCCTCGGTGCACAGTTTGGTCATAAAAGACAAATTATACATATAATTAATGTCATACTTATATTATATCATAAATAAGTTATTTTTCTAGAATACTTATGGTTATAACAACAAATTATATTCAAGTTTCTTTTATACGGTATATAATTACCGAAATGCCCTTATGAGGCATAATTTCATTTTAAAACCTTAACGGACATATAAGTTGATATCCTACTGATATTACAACTTCTTTAAAATATAATGGCATATCGAACTTGTCCATGACTTATCCGGTTACCCGATATCGCTAATATGCGTACGGTTAAGTATATGTAACTAGTTTATGAAAATTAACCGAAACGGGTCTAATCATTTAAGTTTCAAAATCTAGAATGTTTATAGTTTACCCATATTATGCAAATCAAAGTACTTGTCGGGTTTAAACTACATTCTATCCGATCATGGTTTAATCGAGCGTTATACGTTTTGATCCTGTGCACTACTCGGTCTAAGTCTATAACTTAAGTAAGAAGGTTAGTATTTAATTAGTTAGCTTATGCCATAATCCAGACTAGAGCCTTCCGATAAATGCTATATGGACTTAGTTCATTTTTTATACGACTGAGATATTAAATCTTGTATTTTAAATAAAGACTAGCTCAGGTAAATACTCTCGACTTATTTTCCCTATACGGGCTTGGGATACGGTAAATTATTACCGCTTGGTCGGAAATGGGATCAATCGAATGTCGGATTGTGGCTAGTAAATCCCCATATTCTGTTTTAATCAGTTTTGTTTGATAACTTAAATATCAGGGGTTAACTACCCTATCATGGATATCCTCGGCTCATCACATCAGATAATGGCCACGACCTTAGCGCGGGGTGTAGGCATACACCTGACAGACGCTCAAATGCAACTACCCACACTTGTTGGGGATAACTCTTTCGTGAGTTCATAAGTGGTGTGTACGTTAATCATGTCTCGATTTTTGTACTGGACCCTGTATGTATGGACAAACATGTGAATCTGTTAACAAGGTTGCAAGATCAACTTTCCCAAGTTATAAAGATTTTATGCCTTTGTGCACTTAAAATCATTTTCAAATGTTTTCAAAATGAGTCAGTTGGGTGTTTTTTACCAGCGAAAGCTGACGTATTTTAAAAGACTAAGCTGCAGATACAATACGAAATAGGCTGGAAGCTGCTCGGTAGTGATATAAGAGGATCTTGCAAATCCTTAGATCTGCCCAAAGTCTGTTTTACATTCTTTCTTTTGTACAATTTATGATCCGCCTGTAGATCTTCTATTACGAACCATCTGTATATTATTTTGGTACTTTGAACATTTGGTTTGTAATAGTAATTTAAACTCCAAGACTTCCGTTGTGCTGTGTTTAACTGACTATGATGGTATCAACTTACGTCATGATATTCCCCAACCAGGGCCACTGGTGTTTGATTGAAAATACGGAGTGTGACAGATTAATGTGAATTTATGTTTGTGAGTCGAGGCAGTTGATTAGGGAGAAAAAAAAGGTCATATTTGTTTAATTTAAGTTGGAACAAAATTTTTGGTGTTTTTCAATATTTGTTTGAACAAGAATAACAATACTAATGTACTAATCATAATAAGAAATGAAATATCAATGATGATTGTGGTGGTGTAATCCCTCTACTCTTCTTCACGACCTCATTCTTCTTTCATACATGATTTAAAACGTATGTAGTAAATATTATTTGTTAGGTGCATTTCAATCAATTAGTTTCATCTCAAATATGCCTTTAATATTTCGTAAGTCAAATAACGTCTAGAAAAATATTATTATATGTCAAGCTAGATAACTTTGAATGGAAGTAATAAGCTTTTAAATAAAATAAAATATTACTAAATAAATATATTTCGTTAAGTTTGTTTGTATTTATTCATGGATTTCCTCAATGAACGTAAATAAATAGTTGTATTTTCTTAATAGAACATATATGATAATATGTTCACATGTATGACCCTCGTATATTTTCTTAATAGTTTTCATAATAGAACATATATGATTTAATAGTTTTCATAATAGAACATATGTGATAATGTGTTCGCATGTTTTCTTAATACATGATATGATAAAATGTTTGCATTGGTGATCCTCGTATTCTAAGAAAAAGGAACAAAAATGAAGTTGGGCTTAAGCAAACACTACAATGAAGGACCAAACATATAAATAGTATTAACTATGGACCAAAAGTGCAATTTTAGGAAACTACAGGAACAATAATGTAAATTATTTTAAACTGATATGTATATATATAAAAAAAGCGTATGTATTCCGTATCATTCTTTCTTTGAGTTCGATTAGGGTTTCTATTTTCTTTGAATTCGATTAGGGTTTCTATGGGAGAGGCTGTTCATGGCGACGTGCTTGAGCAGATACTGATAAGATTAGACGTCAGGGATCTGCTCCGTTGTAAGAGTGTGTGTAAGTCATGGTATTCTCTAATCACAAGTCCTGGTTTCATTAATCGTCATCTTAACCGTAGTTACAACGAAGATCACTACAACAATGAACTTGTTAGTAGAAGAGTTTGTATGTCCCAGAGTTATTGTAGTCTTGTTGGTTCTTCCAATGGCCTGGTATGCATCATCTCTAATTTAGTTAGTCGTAAAGTTTTAGTAGTCAATCCGTTAACAAGAGAGGTGAGAGAACTGCAACTTCCCCCTTGGATGATCCATTCACAACCATTATGTGGGGGTTTTGGGTATGATTCATCCAGTGATGATTACAAATTCTTTGTAGGGGCCGAGAAACGCAAGAAACGCAAGCATCGAACATGGGTTCAAGTATTGAGTTTGGAAATCAAATGTGTGGAGAGTTATTGGAGAAGTGAAGTATATATTTTTAACTAGGGCTGGTATCTTATGCAATGGTGCACTCCACTGGATAGCAAGAGATGAAAAGAAGAGGATATTAATTATTGCTTATGATTTATCTAGAGAAGAATTTAAAGAAATCCCCCTACCTAAAGAAGAATGGCTTCTCAGATAGCCTCCTGGGAATCGTCAACGGATGTCTGTGCATAGTTGGATATGCTTGTGAAGACGACGTATGGATGATGAAAAGGTACAATGTGAAACAGTCATGGGAACTGCTGACGCAAAATCATGAGTTGAAACCTGATATTCTACACTACTTGACCTTACCCAAGGACGAGAGTTTCTTCCCTTATGGTGCCATATCATGGATTTCCAGGGGTACACATCATCTCTGGTTTTTTATTGACGCCCCTATATTTGTCCAGAGCCTTGTATCTCCCCAACCCCAACAAGAGATGCAATAGATGGAAACTGTGTGTTGAAACTTAAAGGTACTTTTATGGTCCCAAATATTTGCCATTTTTTCTTCGGTTAATGGGGCGATCTAGTTTTAACTTGTTTTCTAAATTTTGTTCGTTTTGCCACTCGTACTTGGGTTCCACCTTTAACCAGTTGGCAATACCAATCTTTTATAAAGAATTATGGGTTTGACCCGATGAATCTTATGCTGTTAAGAATTTAATATATTTCTTGATATGTTGGTTTAATCTTTAATTATAATTGTTTGCATCTGTTTATGTATCTTTATATCTTGACGATGATCATAAACAAATATATACTAAGTAATTTTCACATTGCAATAATTATACTCAATATGTGAGTTCGAGTTTGAAATGATAATACTTTCGTGAGAAAGTATTAGTTTTTTTTTGTTATTATTATTATTATTATTATTATTATTATTATTATTATTATTATTATTATTATTATTATTATTATTATTATGTTATAAATATAACTAATAATATATAAACAATAACTAACTAGTGGGAATGCCCGCGCATAGCTGCGGGTACGTATGTTTTTGCCACACGTTGCGCGATAGGTTTCTTGAACAAGCCACCACCAATCATTTGAAGCAGATAAAAAGCAAACCACAGAATGTATCACATTACACTATTTCTTTACAAAACGCTTGTAGTAAATTTCTACATATATAAAAAAAACCCAGCTCGACAAATTTGTCAGTTCTTCGCTGAGCCTTCTTCATGAACAACCCATGACCATTCATTTCGGATCCACATTTGCATTTAACTGAAGAAATGAAACCATTTTTAATGTAGATTAATAAAAACAGTACATTTATATATAAACGTTAGCGGGTCGATCAACAAAACTCTACCTGCACAAAATCTACCCGTTTTGACTTGTTATCCAACCCACCTAATAGGCCCGTTTTGCCGTCTCTAGTTTCAAGACTGAAAGATAACAGTAGTGCTAATAAATGCTTTAAGAGAACTGACCACCATTTCATCACTGATACATTGGGGAAGGCAGAGAAAAACCTTTATTGAGCCCCAGTTATCAGAGGATACAATATACACAATTTGGTTAGTTTGAAATGAAAACTCATGACAAATCAAACGATCCGGTAGCATACAAGAGTTTCTTGTACATAATTTCCTGTCAGAACAAATTCCAAAGTTGTTACATTTTTAAATATTTTTCAAACCTTTATATAAAAAAACGTGAGGTGCTCATAGCATTTAGGTCCCAAAAGCCAAGGCGTGCATCACATATATGAAGCGTTGCGTTGATTAAAAATCTAAACTTTTTATAAAGAAAAACTCGCCCCCACATGCTCCATACCTTGTTTAAGCATAGATTCCAATGTCCTGTAAATCTATTCAACTTTACAAATCAAAGTGCAGTAAACAACCGTCACTTAGCAAACACATTCAAGTTAGAAAAAGCACATAGAGTTCACACAAAACTTACTATTAATAATGTCAGGTCTCGAAATGGTTCACCAAATGATAGCAAATCTTAAAAACTTGTGGTCCAACTGTACCAGACAGTACCAATTCCAATAGTCATTTGCCTTTGAGTTGCATGATACGTGGGTGAAAACCGTTGCTTTTATTGAGTTTAAATTAACGTTTTACGTAACTTTCAGTTTCGAATAGCCTACTTTTGATTAGATTTGTATTTTGCAGGTTTACGAAGTTTAAAGAGCTATTCGGGAGCGTTTCGGAGCATCGGGACGGAAATTGGATCAAACGGGAGCGAAAAATGGGAAAACAGACTTATAGGGTTTGGGGAGGGCCGACGCCCATATGGGCCGTCGACGGCGCCCCCCAGATAACTCCGTCTGCAAAATTTTGTCGTGGACTGTGAATTAAGCCGTCGGAGGAAAACCTGAAGATCTAGGGGCCGTCGGCGATGCCCCATTGGGCCGTCGGCGACGCCTCCCCTGTTATATCGTCGCTGAAATTCAATTTTGGACGGGTTTTAAAGATAGTGTTGACCCAATTGCAAGGAGTTACGAATTTTTGAAGTCTTGCACTTGTTCTTGGAGCCTAGTAACCACCAACCTTCATCTTCAACATCACCAATCCATATGAATCATCCGAATCATCCGTAACCCTAATTCACTAACACCATCATCTCCAATCATCCATCATTCCGTTCATCATCACCATCAACCCTAAAACCGAATCACCATCCATCATCATCACTAAGCTCGAGATGTCAATGTTCAAGATTTCATCTCTCATTGATCAAGTTTCGATCACCATGAGCGGCTAATTTCCAAAGGTTTCACCCCGGTGTAGGTTTTATAAGTTCTAGGGTTTAACATTGTTTTGGGTTTTGATTCAAATTGCAATTTGATTTGAGAACTTATGATAATTGTCTCGCATTTGTATTGTATTTTTGAATTGTCGAATGAGTTATGAAATTTGACTTTGGGAAATGTTTATGTGCGATTATGCCTTATCTAGGTTAGAGTTTACATGTTCTTGGTAATAAAGTGTATTGTAATCAATTGTCTATGATGTTGATAACTCTTGACACCTAAACCACGCAACACTAAATTCGTTGATCATTGTTTGCAAATGAGTTAAAACCAAAACGTGTAGAAATCCTAGGAGTTGCATTACCGAACCGGGTGTGAACCTTGTTTACAAACTATTGTGTTTCATTAAGTTAATCAAAGTTTTCGTGCAATTATTTGAGTTTTCAAAGTTAGTAAAATAGAATCAATTTTGTCGGATCAATCCGACATCTCTTCAAAACAAACTAAAGTTATTAATATTATAGCAAGCTACATAAAAAGCGACACATTTACCGAAAATCAATCATATCCATTCGCAAACCACAAACTCTTCATGGTTCGACCCCTTACTACCACTAACGCATTGTTAAGGGTAATTTGGGTATATAAATATTATCTTTGACCGGGGCGCGACACTCCGATCAAATTTTGGCGCCGTTGCCGGGGAGTTCGTGTGCTTTGTGTGTGGAATTGTTTGATTTGTGATTAACGGTTTAAGTGCTTATTTCTTATTATCATCTTTGCTTTTGTGTTATACGGGTGTGTTACTTGTGCAGGTTACAGGTAGTGCATGCATACACGGAATTCTGGGAGAACATCACCACTAGTATTCGAACCGGAAATCGAGCGGGTCGTGAGAAGAAACCTAGCCAACCGGTTAGAGGCAACACTTGCTTCTAACCCACCAAACGCCAATTCACCATCTACACCATCCATTGGACCCATTCCAATAGACCCTCAAAATTCCAACCAACCCAACACCCAACACCAACAATATGACTACCCACCCCAAAACCAAACCCATCAATCGGGCGGTGGTCACAACTCTAGACCACCAACACCACCATTCCAAAACCGAAACCAAAACCCAAGCAATCCCCAGCGTACACCTCCACCTTCTAACCAAACCGGCAAAACCCAATGCCACCTAATATCAACAACCGAAACGTTAACGCCAACCGTGGAGTTAACAACAGTCGTGGCAATCCCATGAACGAAACTCAATTCATTGACCTTGAGGAGTTGAGGAACAACATCCCTAATGATGTGCCATACCGTGTTCCCGGTTATCAATCGCCGGATCACATGAGCATTCACTCGGAATACTCAGACGACGGGGGAAATCATGATGAGAGAGTCAAAGATGATGATTGGGGGGATAATAACATGGGAAATTTCTACAATGCACGTGGATTTGATTATGAAGAATTTGGTTATCAAAATGTCAATTTCGTAGGGAACGATGGCGGTTATGGGAGGAATGATGGTTATGGGAATGACCGTCTGCCAAGGAATGATAGACGGAATCGGGATTATGGTAACAACAATGGTAACGGTGGCCGAATTCCACAATTTGTCGGCGGCGGAAATCAAGGTGGGAATGGAGGTGGCGATCGAAGAGGTCATTATGGGCCATGAATCAAGAGGTGAACGGCCCAAGACGCCAAGTAAATCAACAACCTCCGAGGGTGTTAATGGGCGATTCAAACCGGTGGTTACCGACAATGACTCACCGATTGTGCCTACACCTCGAGAAAGAAGGGCGTTCAATTGCAAGCCGAACTACATCAACATTCTACCCCACTTCAACGATAGAACCAATGACGAGCCTTAAACCCATTTAGCGGAATTTTCGGCCATTTGTGGCACAATTGGAGGTCACGATTTTCACTAAAAGACAAGGCGAAGCAATGGTTTCTCACATTGCCGATGAATAGTATTCATACAGGGACAGAGATGCAGCAAGTATTTTTAGATGAATACTATTCCATTGCCAAGACCGATGATGCAAGAGACGAAATCCGGTCGTTTAGGCAATTACCGGGAGAGTTGTTACATGAGGCTTTGACCCGTTTCAAGGAGTTGGTCAGAAAATGTCCTCATCACCAAATTCCGCGGTGGGAGTTGCTTACGTGTTTTGTAAGGGGGTTAGATGCCGATGACCACAAATATTTACAATCGGCTAGCAATGGGACTTTGTTGAACAATCATGAGGAGGATGATTGGAACTTTTTGGAGCGGATGAGTAAAAACTCAAAAGCGGTCGCCTTGGCGGACCGATCGAAGAAGCATCCAATCTCGCGATCTCTTCCTGATCTTGATTCGAGCGCCAAGGATAGAATTGCCACTTTGGAGAGAGAGTTGGCAAGAATGAAAAAGAAAGATGTTGGGGCGGTCCAATTTGCGGTGTGTGAAGACTGTGGGGATATTGGAAATCGGACTGAGGAATGTCAAGTGAGTATGGTACAAGTGAGTGAAGAGGTGAATCAAGTCTATGGTGAGAGAAAACAGTTTGATATGAACTCAAATACCTATCACCCGGGGTTGAGAAATCACCCCAACTTTCGCTATGGAAATGCTTCAAATCAGATGAACCCTAATTTTCAAACAAATAATCAAGGTGGAAACCAAGGGGGTTCGATGTACCAAAACCGCCAAGGCGGTAATCAAGGAGGGTACCAACGGAATTACAACCAAGGGAGTGGCCAACACTATCAAAACCGCGAAGGCGGATATCAAAGGGGTTACAACCAAGATGGTAATGGAGGTGGTAATGCAAATCCTTCGATGGGTGGTGAAGACTCTGTAAGCTCCAAGTTAGATGCTATCATGAATGCCATCGCAACCTCGAATCAAGAGATCAAGATGGAAATAAAGAAAGAGTTCGAGGTTCGTGATAAACCGCATAAAGCTTTGGAGAAGCAAGTGGGGCAACTTGCGGAGGAGATGGCGCAATTGAGAGGAAATGGAGGGAAGCTACCTAGTGATACGACCGTTAATCCAAAGCATCAAGGCTCAAGCTCGAAGAACACACGGAGGTACCTATTAATAAAATTTCTTTACGTAGTGGTCGAGTTGTTGATAATGGTGTCGTGTCACCACTACCTCAGTTTGTTGAAGGGGTGATGGAAGAGGCTACGATGATGAGAATATCGATGGTTCAAACGGGTCGAAAAGAAATTTTTTTAAAAAATGAGCAAAGTACACCTGTTGTGACCGTCCCCGTCCCAAAAACTAAGGACAAGGGCGTGGAGGTTAATACCGCCCCTTATCCCGAAGCCTTGTTGGGACCATCCAAAAAGGTGGTAAACAAAAGAGGTCCCCATCAAGAAGAAATGTGGAAAATCTTTAAACAAGTAAAAATTAATCTATCTCTTTTGGATGCCATCAAGCAAGTTCCATCATATGCGAAATACTTGAAAGATCTGTGTACCCAAAAGCGAACTCACAAATTTCCTAAAAAACTTGATTTAACTGAAAACGTGAGTTCGATTCTTTCGGGTGCACTTCCACCTAAGCTACAATATCCGGGGGCGCCTATTATCTCCATTCAAGTTGGAGAATTTAAAATGACAAGGGCACTTTTGGACCTTGGGCCTAGTGTGAGTATTCTACCGGGTAGCTTATATGACCAATATGAGTTTGGTCCATTGAGAGCAGCAAACACTACTGTAGTGTTGGCCGATCTAACTCCTAAGCTACCCCGTGGAATAGTCACGGATGTAATTGTTAAAGTTGAGGACTTTTACTATCCGGTGGACTTTCTTGTACTCGATTATGTCTCTTTGGACCTTACCAAGCAACCCACGGTTATATTGGGTCGACTGTTTTTGGCTACATCAACTGCTCAAATAAATTGTAAAACGGGAACGGTCGACATGACTTTCGTAACCGTCGGTTGCGGTTAATTGTTTTTTCCGGATTAACGGATCCTCTAGTCAACGATGAATGCTATATGGCGGATGTGGTTGACGCGTGTATACCTCTTTGCGACATGGGTGTCGAGGAGGAAAACACAATAGAGGAGTGCTTCATGTTTGATAGGTTGCAAACGGAGACAAATCGCAGCATGGATGAGGAGGAGAATAAGATGGAGGCAATGGTGGTTAGGGAAGGAAGACCACCTTGGACACACCAAGTGGAAAATCTTCCCGAAAAGATTGACATCAAACTGAAGCCGTCATTGGAAGAACCTCCTACTGTTGAGTTGAAGGTGTTGCCTAAGCATTTGAAGTATGCTTTTGTGGGTGAGGGCAACACGCTACCGGTTATCATTGCGGCAGATTTGACCGGGGAGCAAGAGAAGAAACTGATGAGTGTGTTGGTCACCCATAGAGCCGCTATTGGGTGGACTATTGCGGATTTGAAAGGGATTAGCCCTTCGGTAGTGATGCACAAGATCATCACGGAGGATGGAAGCACACCTTCTCGTGACACACAACGGAGACTGAATCCAAATATGAGAGAAGTGGTCAAGAAGGAAGTGCTGAAATGGTTAGATGCGGGTATTATATACCCCATTTCTGATAGCCAATGGGTGAACCCAACATAGACGATTCCCAAAAAGGCGGGCATCCAAGTCGTCACTAATGACGCAGGTGAAGAGGTCGCCACTCGGCCGGTAACCGGGTGGCGGATTTGTATTGATTATAGGATGTTGAATTCCGCAACTTCCAAAGACCATTTCCCTTTGCCTTTTATTGACCAAATAGTTGAAAAGTTAGCGAGTCAAAAATATTATTGTTTCTTGGATGGATATTCGGGTTACAATCAAATAGCTATCCATCCGGAAAACCAAGCTAAGACCACCTTTACTTGCCCATATGGTACTTTCGCATTTTGGCAATGTCGTTTGGGCTATGTAATGCCCCCGCCACCTTTCAAAGGTGTATGATGAGTATCTTTTCAGATATGGTGGGGGAGCCCTTGGAAATCTTTATGGATGACTTTTCAATATTTGGGTCATCATTTGATGGTTGTCTTGACCAGCTCGAAAAGGTCTTAAAGAGATGTGTTGAAAAGAATTTGGTTTTGAGTTGGGAAAAGAGCCATTTTATGGTTCAAGAGGGAATCGTGTTGGGTCATGTTGTGTCGAGCTGTCGGATAGAGGTCGATAGGGAAAAAGTGCAAGTAATATCTACTTTGCCATATCCCACGAGTGTTAAAGGTTTAGGTCATTTTTGGGTCACGTGGGGTTTTATAGAAGGTTTATAAAAGGAGTGACATAACAAAACCTTTATGTAATCTATTATTTAAAGATCAACCGTTTTATTTCAATAAAGAGTGTCAAAGTGCCTTTAATGTTTTGAAACAAAAGTTGGTTGAAGCCCCAATCTTGCAATCACGAAATTGGTCATTACCATTTGAAATCATGTGTGATGCAAGTGACTATGCAGTGGGGGCTGTGTTGGGTCAAAGGGTAGAAAAGAAACCCGTAGCAATATACTACGCAAGTAAGACTCTTTCAGATGCACAATTAAATTACACAACAACTGAGAAAGAGCTACTTGCGGTGGTGTATGCTTTAGACAAATTCCGGGCTTATATTTGGGGAAATAAGGTAATTATCTATTTTGATCATATTGCTTTCAGGTACCTTATGGAAAAGAAGGATACAAAGCGGAGATTGATCCGATGGGTTTTGTTACTACAAGAGTTTGACCTTGAGATTCGGGACAAGAAGGGCAGCGAGAATGTTGTGGCTGATCACTTATCCTGATTGATGGTAAAATAGGGTTCCTCTCGTGTGGAGATCAATGAGACTTTTCCAGATGAGCACATTCTGAAAGTGTCCACGTTACCATGGTTTGCTAACATCTTGAATTATTTGGTGACCGGTGACTTACTAGCTCATTGGGACAGACGAAGAAGATTGCATTTTTTGTCTCAGATCAAGTATTACACGTGGGAGGAACCAGATTTGTTCAAGACATACCCGGATCAAGTAATGAGAAGATGCATCCCGGATGAAGAGATCCCAAGTGTTTTGAAACATTTGCACACATTTGCTTGTGGAGGCCATTTTAGTGGTCACAAAACGGGACATAAAGTGTTGAATAGCGGTTTATTTTGGCCGACTATATTTAAAGATGCTTTTGCTTTTGCTAAAAAACTGTGTTGAATGTCAAAAGTTAGGGGGTATTTCTAAGAGGGATGAGATGCCCATGCAACCGATCCTTATTGTTGACATTTTCGACGTTTGGGGAATCGATTTCATGGGCAATTCCCCAATTCTCATGGTAATTTGTATATTTTGGTGGCCGTTGATTATGTGTCAAAATGGGTCGAAGCGATTGCCACCAAAACAAATGACCATACCGTTGTTTGCAATTTTGTGCAAACAAATATTATTTCTAGATTTGGGATACCCCAGGAAATCATAAGTGATGGGGGATCTCACTTTAAGAATTTTATTTTTGGAAAATTGCTTAAACGGTATGGTGTGGACCATAGCATTGCTACCCCCTACCACCCGCAAACGAGTGGTCAAGTGGAAGTGTCTAATAGGCAAATCAAAGAAATTTTGCAAAAGACCGTTAGACCGGACCGTAAGGATTGGTCAACAAAGTTGAACGATGCTTTATGGGCCTATCGAACGGCGCATAAAACTCCTATTGGCACTACACCTTACCGCTTAGTTTACGGTAAAAATTGTCATTTACCGGTCGAACTTGTGCACCGTGCATTTTGGGCTGTAAAGGAGGTTAACCTTAATTATGACGATGCAGGTAAGGAGCGCAAGTTGAAGCTTTGTGAGTTGGAAGAGCTTCGGGAAGAGGCATATGAATGTGCTTCGAGATACAAAGATGGAATGAAGAGAGCACATGATGCTAAGTTGAAACTGAAGGAGTTCGTGGTAGGCCAAAAGGTGTGGTTATACAACTCACGGCTCAAATTCTTCCCGGGAAAGCTTAAAAGCAAATGGATAGGCCCGTCCGTGATCACAAGGGTTGGAAAGCTTGGGGATGTTACCATCGAGGACCCAAAGATGGGTCGAGGCAAACGGTCAATGGTCACCGTCTTAAACTGTTTCTCGATGGTAACAAGGACAACATTGAGGTAAACAACGAATCGGTAAGCTTCTTGGTAAGCGTACCAATTATGAGGTCAATTAAAGGACTAAATACATTTGTTGTACAATTTTGTATATTTTCATTGTTTGCGCGTTGTGTTTGTGTTAATTTCGGTTGTTTCGTACTAACCTCGTTAAACGTGTGAAGTTCGGATTTTGCAAACGGGCCATGAAGACATAAGGTATGTTTTTAACTCGTTTTGTGTATTGTGGACAATCCACGATTTTTTCGGGGGGTGGTATGGAGTGTCGTGTGGATTTGTTAAAAAAATGTGTTTTGAAGGGGCGTCGGCGACGGCCTAGTGGGGCGTCGGCGACGGCCTCCAGTTTGTACCGTCGGGTGAAATTGCTCGTAGATAGTGGTTTAAGCCGTCAGAAGATTTCAAGGATTTTAAGGGGCGTCGGCGACGGCCCCTGGTTTGTCTGCCGACCCTGGTTTGATTTTGACGTAAATTCTCGGACCGAAACACTTTTTAACCCACCGAAACTCGACCCGAACATGTTTTTAGCCATAAATTCGACCCGGATTACCACAACCAACCAATACCTCTTTAATAGCAACCCAATCCCCTGCCCTTTTCTTCACACCTTCTTCATCTTCTTCATCTTCTTCATAAGAACCCTAATCTTCAAACCTCCATATCTTCTTCAATCCTCAACCAAATCACTCGATTCTTGAGCCTATTTCATGTTTTTTTTTTCGCATAGAACAAAACCCCTAACATGGTTTCCTTCAATTCTTGCGTATTTGCAAGATTAGTGAAGATCAAAATTCAGGCTTTTGGAGAAAAGAGTGTTCTTCGTAGTGCATTGTTTTTCTTTGAAGTTCTAGTGATTAAGCAACGTTAAAGGTACGATTTTTATTTAAATTTGAGCATGGATTTCATATGGTATGTGATTTTCTTCTGAAATTTTGAATGTAGGTTTGAAAGTAGGATGTTTATGATATCATGATATGTATAATTGCTTGAATTTGAGTATACGGGTGATTTGGGTGGGATTAAGCATGCAATATGGTTATGTACTAGGTATAAGTTGTTTAAATTGCATGTTTGAGCATACACATGATGTTGAATCTTGTTTGACCATATATTATTACATGTTTAGGATTACAAACTTGAATTTATTGGTTGGCAAAAATGCACAACTTTAGAAGATTTAAACCGGATAATTGTCTAACCAATTAAATTATGTGTCAACATTGTGTGATATGCTTAAGAAGTACATTTGGGTTGAATCTGAAGTGAGGATTTAGATGATGAGATTCACCATGTTAATTGCTTCTTTGCTTTGTGTTTTGTAGATATGGCAAGCCGAAAACGTAGCAAGGTTTCGGGTCAAGGTTCCTCTTCGGGAGCCGGGTCATCATCAGGTCAAATGGCAAGGAAGTGGGAGCAGTTGACTAGGTTGGAAGATAATGATGATCGCATATTTATGCAAGATTGGATGTGGGAAAGGATTCGGGAGAGTAGTGTCGGTGAGCCTTGTGAGAGTAATAAACGACGACCTCTTTCAAAGTTTAACGATAGGAGGTTGGAGGTTAGGTTGTGGAAATGGAAGATGGTTGACGGTGTGCAAACAACGATCCCGGAACGGATTGTGCCGGAGCGCACATTGAATGTAGATGAGTTTAGAACGATAGGGATCGTTCAAATGTTTGAAAGGATCGGTTGGGAACGGGTTTTGGATTGGTGTGAGTATATCACACCAAGGGTTTACTTGGCTGATGTTTGCGAGTGGTTGGCCTCGCTCAAGTTCGTGAATAAGGATGGCCCGCCAAGTACATGGCAATTGGTGGGTGACACTGGTAGGGGGCAGATGGTGATGTCTTTCTAGAAAATGAATTGTATCGCCCTGTTCGATTCGTTTAGAATCGGTTTTGCCCTATTCGGATGGTGGGGCCGCTCTTCGAAGTCAACTGTCGGTTGAAGGGAAGATTCTTCAACCATTTTCTCTTGAGAACATCATGGTCAGATTTGGGGACCGAGGGAAGGTGAAGGCCTCGGACTGTCGGGTGCTACACGCTTTGCTTTATCGGACCCCCAAGTTCTCGTGGCGCCATCTAGTCATGATCAACACTTGGGACACACGCGAGTCGTACACTCAAAAGATGATACCATATGTACGACTTATTAGCGCGATGATAGTGCAACAGAACAAGTTGCCAATTGATTTGTTGTGGGTGTTAAAACCGGTGGATCAAATTTGCTTTGCGTCGATGAAGCAACATTGGAAGATCCAAGTTCATGTGTATGGGCACCAATACACCGTCACCGATGATCAGGGGCATCGGTTTCAGTTTGCCGATCCAAGTGTAGCTCAAGAGGCTGCAAGAGAAGAAGAGATGATGGATGAAGAAGAGGAAGATGAACCTCAAGGTCCAAGGGGGCCTCGTCAAAGGTACACCCGGCCACATCGAGAAATCTCGGCCGGGGTGGCTACTTTCATTCTGAACCGGCATAAACCCGGATACCCAAATTACAACCGGGGACAGCAAGACGTTTATGATAACGTCTCCGCGTGTATTAGGGAGAATCGGGAATATGAACAGCGGAGGCAACAATGGGAACAAGATTGGGGGGCCCAACAACAGGCCCATTGGGATGAAGATGCTGCTCATCGAGCAAAAGAGCAAGATTACTGGGAGAGACAGCAGGAGCAGTGGGCTGCTCATCAGGCGTTTATGGAGAGACAAGACTTGTATCAGGCACAAGAATTGTCTCGAAGACAGGCGTGGGAAGATGAGCTAGATAGGTTGCGTGCTGAACAAAACGCATTGGAGGACCGCCGATGGCACGCTATGGCGGTGGCGCAACAAATGGTGGTGAATAACGCCAAACACCTACATGATTAAGAGCGCCACCACCGAGATTGGGAAGCAGGTCGTCCCTATCAAGAACATGCGCCTTGGGTATCTTACGAGAACCTACCTCTTCCCACTGGGTCTTCTGATCCATCTCCGCATTGGCCTGAGGCTGTTGGCTCAGTTTCATTCCACCGCGGTTCCCAGCGCCGGCTGAAGGTGAAAGGGGGCCACTTGATGATTTTCACGATATGATGTCAGCCTTCACTGGATATCCCTATCAGCCATACCCACCAGTGGATCCAAATGAGCGATACCAACGATGAGCCGGTATGTTTTCTTTGTTGTTATAAATGTTTGTGTATATTTTAGCTTTTATTTCTATTCGTGTTAGTAGTTAAATGAACTTTGTGGGTGTGTTCCCTAGATAACCCTCACGAGACCTACTCGTCCTTCCGAGCTATCGGAAGGTTTAAAAGGGCTTGTTGCATACGCTAAATGCAACCGTGATTCCTATGAAAGTGAGTTTAGACTGTTGTTGTAAAATTTTCCTTTTCCACAAAATCAAAATTGAATAAATTATGACTTGGTAACTATTTTAATAAAAATGGTAGAACTAAATAACTAACGAATTTTTCTAGTTGTGTGAAGCTTGCTTCAACACAAAGATTGAAATTTGTAGGTGCATTGGGTTCGTTTATCAATCATTTTGTTGAAATTGAAGAGCACACGAGGAATGAGCGAAAACCAGGTGCATACATTTCCTTTAGTTTTGATTTGGTCTATGTTGCGTAATAAGTGGATTGTATGTTGTATTTAATTTTCCGGGGTGGAATTTTGGGAGAGTCGGTCGTGTCACATCCCTTGTGCGTTTTAAAAGCTCCATTTCTACACATTGAGGACAATGTTGACCTAAAGTGTGGGGATGGGGGAAAATTTCAAAAAAAATTCAAAATGCCGTTGTTTCAAGTGATCTAAAAGGCACAAGTAACTAAGTTAATGAGGAATGGCACAACCCATGTGGCCTTTTGTCATCGTCAAGTTCAAATAAATAACATGACGGGTATTTAACAGATGGGTATTTGGGAATAATCCGCCTAAGAAACTTGCACTTTATATATATCGCATACCATACCTTTTATACGTGAGATTTTTGAGCCCCTTTTACATGTCACATATGTATATATTTCTTTGGTTGAGTGGACCATTAGTCATGTATTGTAGAACTTGCAATTTTTGATACATTTGAGACCATAGACTGAATATGAGCACAAGAATGATTAAGGCATTAGGTAAACCTTTTATCTTTACACCATTTATACATCCTTACCCAAAAAAATCAATCCCCTAGTCGCCAATTTTGAGCCTAAACCTTTCATTTGACCAACCCATTTAGCCCTTGACCTTTGAACCCTATATGTTAACCCGTGTGATGAAAACTTGATTTAAAAAAAATAAAAAATAAAAATAAATCTAGAAAAGAAAAGAAAAACGCATGTACAGATAGTTATTGAATAAAGGCGGAAAATCTTTGCCTTGTAGTTATTATTTTGTAGTCGATTATGTTAGTATAGTTGTTATGTAATAAAAATCAAGTTTTTCATCACCTTAGCCGCTTCCAAAACATCTCATTCCATACCCTTAGCCTAGCCCTGTTACAACCTGTTCAAGACCTTTTGACTTGTGTTCAATATTTGTGTTCAGTGGTGGAGAATGATTGAGTTTCAAGCGTATGCGGGTAAATGTTCTAATTGGTTGTGTGTTTACATCAAAAGCGTTAATGTATTATTCATTAGCCAAATTATAAGCCAAGTGGAGAGAACTGAGGGATATGTATGATATGTGAGTTTTAAAGACGGGTTAATCTTGGATAACCATTTATTATATGAGATCATCATATTAATGACATTAGACCTTAACTCATACCTTGAGAATGGGAAGTGTGTTCTTTGTTTGACCCACGTGAAAGTGAAAGACAGATTTGCTTGAGGACAAGCAAAATACAAGTGTGGGGATGTGATACGTGGGTGAAAACCGTTACTTTTATTGAGTTTAAGTTAACGTTTTACATAACTTTTAGTTTCGAATAGCCTACTTTTGATTAGATTTGTATTTTGTAGGTTTACGAAGTTTAAAGAGCTATTCGGGAGCGTTTCGGAGCATCGGGACGGAAATTGGATCAACCGGGAGCGAAAAACAGAAAAACAGGGTTAGGGGAGGCCGTCGACGACGCCCCCCAGATAAATCCGTCGGCAAAATTTTGTTGTAGACAGTGAATTAAGCCGTCGGATGAAAACCTGAAGATCTAGGGGCCGTCGGCGACGCCTCCCTTGTTATGTTGTCGCTGAAATTCAATTTTGGACGGGTTTTAAAGATAGTGTTGACCCAATTGCAAGGAGTTACGAATTTTTGAAGTCTTGCACTTGTTCTTGGAGCCTAGTAACTACCAACCTTCATCTTCACCATCACCAATCCATATCAATCATCCAAATCATCATCTGAATCATCCGTAACCCTAATTCACTAACACCATCATCTCCAATCATCCATCATCCGTTCATCATCACCATCAACCCTAAAACCGAATCACCATCCATCATCATCACTAAGCTCGAGATTCAATGTTCAAGATTTCATCTCTCATTGATCAAGTTCCGATCATCATGAGCGGCTAATTTCCAAGGTTTCACCCCGGTGTAGGTTTTGTAAGTTCTAGGGTTTAAGATTGTTTTGGGTTTTGATTTGTGACAAATTGCAATTTGATTTGAGAACTTATGATAATTGTCTCGCATTTATATTGTATTTGTGAATTGTCGAATGAGTTATGAAATTTGACTTTGCGAAATGTTTATGTACGATTATGCCTTATCTAGGTTAGAGTTTACATGTTCTTGGTAATAAAGTGTATTGTGATCAATTGTCTATGATGTTGATAGCTTTTGACACCTAAACCACGCAACACTAAATTCGTTGATCATTGTTTGCAATTGAGTTAAAACCAAAACGTGTAGAAATCCTAGGAGTTGCATTACCGAACCGGGTGTGAACCGTGTTTACAAACTATTGTGTTTCATTAAGTTAATCAAAGTTTTCGTGCAATTATTTGAGTTTTCAAAGTTAGTAAAATAGAATCAATTTTGTCGGATCAATCCGACATCTCTTCAAAACAAACTAAAGTTATTAATATTATAGCAAGCTTCATAAAAAGTGACACATTTACCGAAAATCAATCATATCCATTCGCAAACCACAAACTCTTAGTGGTTCGACCCCTTACTACCACTAACGCATTGTTAAGGGTAATTTGGGTATATAAATATTATCTTTGACCGGGGCGCGACACTCCGATCATTGCACAATGGAAATGTTGGGTTTAAAAGTAAGCTATGATTCTCACGGAAATAGTTTCAAGGCCAGGTGAAATCAAATTTCAAATCTTGTTCTTTTCCACTTATATTATTATAAACTTTTATTCATTCCTAGTTATGAGATGGTGCCATGGTGATGTCTTTTGTGCTGAATCAAGACAATATAGTTCATGTACATAAGCCCTAACCAACACAAATATTAAACATAAACAATGTGAGCTTAGGGACGACTTATTTGCTGGGAGCCGGTTGGAGGGTACCCACAGTGACCACATTTCCCAATGAGATGACTGGGCCCTACTGTAAATGGGGGATCCACCAGGTGGACGCTGAATAGGCCTTACAAGTTCATCCATTGCAAGGTCCCAAACAAATAGTTGTGTATCTAGCAAGGTAAATTGCCTTTTATGATTTATTTGTATAAACTTAATACTATTAGGCGAGTTGGGTCAAAAAGGGTTAGGGTTTAAACATGCATTAGTTAGTACTGATTGCTTGGGTCGGCCCGCGAACCTACAAATAATAACTAAATCTACAAATAAAGCAAATTACGAGGTGTTATGTATTAATAATAGATATTGGGCAACATTAGCAAGAAATTTATTTATTTAATCCATTTGAGATAAACGCAACCTAAATTGAGCCATTCGTACGTACACTACTAGAAAATTGAAACTTTTTAACATGGTTTTCTGTCACAAATGCGTTGCAACTCTGAATTTGCAACACATTTATCACAAAAACCTAATGTTGAAAAAAGCCCCGTTGAAAACTTTTTGCAATGCCTTTACTACACAATTTTTAACTTATTTTGCAACGAAAAAAAAAGCATTTCCTACGATTCCCTAATTATTCTTGGTAAAGATTTGTGAGGTATTTGCCCCCAAAATATAGCATTGGAAATACATTTGTTACATATTTCCTACGCATCCTCTAAAGAGTTTGCAACGCATTTGAAACGAAATGTTAGCAAAATGTGTTTTTTCTGAAAATTGCATAAAAATCAGCAAAACAAATACATAAAATATTAATAAAGTTGCTTTAAAATCACCGTACTTGAAAATATTACGTTACGCAAGTTCTAGTGTTTCTATAACACAAAACCAACAAACTTTTAACATGCGTATATGTCTAAAAAGATAAACAAATACTAATTAATTACGAGGACGCCAATTCTTCATAAAGTCTTGTAATTCTTTTTTCAAGGTTTGGTTTATGTGTTGTTGGAGGTCTTCTCTCGCTTTTATCTCACTTTCAAGATGAACTCTAAGATCTTCCCTCCCCTTTGTCTCATTTTCGAGGCGAGCATGAATCTTTGCCAATTGTGTTCGAATAGCTTGACCGTAAAAATTTGTTAAAAGGTATTAGTAAATAAATTATACATCAACAACCTATTATCTGACTCGTTTCACATGTTTCATAAGCATACTAATATCAATAACGTCCTTATGTATTATACTCTGAATTTACTTTTAGTTGATTACTTAACTACCATCTAACCAAACTACGCCCTACAATACTGCCACTAAGCCTACTAACACCTTTTCGCTACTAACATAACCCTAGTTATCACCCCATGGAAGTTCAAACTAAACACCAGAATTGTTTATGAAACATCTGGTTTAAGGGCTAGTTTAGGATGTTTCAGGCTAGTTTTAGTTGTACCTATTCAGATTACAGTTTGGCTATAATTTACTCCTTTGACTACTAGAGTCATCTTGTTTCAAAAGTGATCACATGAATATATGGTTTTAATTTTAGAGATGATTAGTTTCACAACAAACCCAAACACACTTACGTATAGAAAAAGAGATCCTAAACCTATTAACCAATAACCAAATTGCT
Source organism: Scalesia atractyloides (assembly GCA_947069175.1). NCBI lineage: Eukaryota > Viridiplantae > Streptophyta > Magnoliopsida > Asterales > Asteraceae > Scalesia > Scalesia atractyloides. The sequence continues at coordinate 92,364,045 of CAMTDV010000001.1, forward strand.
TTGTTCAATTAACCTTCATTTTGGGACACGATAACGAATCTAACACCCGTAAGCAACCGAACACGGACTAGACATAAAATATAAACTAGTTAATATTGTTTAACAATATTAAGTTAGTGTATGGCTCCATACATCTTGAATTACATCAAAAACCCCTAAAACCCTAAATACCCTAACTTAACTTAACTAGATCATTAAGTAGGTTAATTAACCAAGTTAAAACTCCACCAAGCACACATGGCCAGTTTTGTGCCCCCCCCCCCCCCCCATCGACCTCCCACATTCTTGTCCCCTAATCTTAAACATGTTGGAAGTAAGTTGCTATTACATGGAGGACTTTGTGTTTGAAATTATGCTTAAAGGGACAAGATCACCAAACATTTTCACCAACTTTCCAACATTAAATTCAAACCTCATCTTCTCCTTCCTCTTGCTCTTACCTACGGCCACATTACCACCTCCTTAGTCTCCATTTTCCTTTCACTTTCAAGTAATTCCAAGCATATCCAAGGGTGTCTCAAGGTTAATCAAGAAGGTGTCAAGTCTTGGAAGTTCAAGGACCACTCTAGGGAGATATTATCCATCATCTTTGCTTCATCTTCATCATCTTGCCACATCCCTAGCCACAAGAGCTAGTAGTGAGCCTCCTAATCTTCCATTTTATATCTTGTTATTAGTATATTGTTAATGTATAAGTTAAACCATCTAAAAGCATCACCTTTAAAAGATGAACACATGAACTTGTAACTTAATCTAAAGAAATAACACATATCTTGAAGTTGTAATGAAGATGTAGTTGTTTATTTTATGCTATGGATGATATCCATCATATGTATACTTGCTAGAAGTATAGATCTAACAAGTATACACATGGATCTTACAAGATCCATGATCAAAGTGTTGATGGACTTGTTAAACATGATGAATGAACTTATTAAAGTGGTTAAAATGATTTCTGATGTTCTTAAAATAAGATGTTAACAAGTTGTTAAAGATGATTTTCTACAAAGTTAGTAAATATTAGAAACAAAATCCATTTTTAAAGATGGATGAACATGTTAAACACAAGGTTAAAATACTAATTGATTTTGTTAACTTTCAAGTTCATCATAACATGAAAAATCCATCTAAATGCATATATTATACTTGTGGAAATTGTTGTGATTAAATTGATGAGTTTTAAAAACTTAAACACATGTTTTAAAACATGGGAAACCTCCTAAATCTAGGGGAAACTATGACAAAGTTTTTATAAAATTTAAACACTTAGAAAAATAGATTTTAACAAGGTTCTTACATGTAAACTTGTTTAAAAGTAATAAATATAAAAATCCCCATATTTTTGAATAAAATGTAAATCAATGAAGTCATGGTTTTTCTAAAATAAAAATGGATAAAAATATATATTTAGTGATCATAAAAATCATGTGCTATGTGTATATTATTTATATTAGTTATATATAAAATCAGGGACTTGAAAGTATACACACAAACAAATACAATAATAATTGGCAAACAAAGAATTACAAGTGTATATATATATATATATATATATATATTATATATTCATACCTTGGTGACAAAAATATGGACATATTGGACAATTGGACTATATAAGGATTTCGGACTAAAAATATATAATATATCAAAGCTTGGTATATATTACTTTCAAAACCGAACAAAATATATATTCTTACAACTATATAAAATATATAGTATTTTGTCTATACAAAAAACGTATTATTCTTGAAGTGTTAAAAATATATATTTCATAAACATCTTAAAAATATATTGTTTTGGTGGAAACTAAAAATATATATATATATTTCTAGAACTAATCTTAATAATATATTATTTTTAAGATACAAACACTTACCCAGCATAGTATACATATATTGATTTTGACATATCTTAAAATTATATATTTTAAAAATATACAAAATTGTGGGTATTGAATACAAGAATATACATATTCATATACGTACAAATACACGCCAACATATACCACTAACACTTGGTGAAAATACCATTATACAAGTATTATACATAATCATGAGAATACAAATTGAAATACACTAACACTCATAATACAAGTATACCCACACTTAGGAATATATACATGTATAATACTTAACAATTATTACACTTGGTCATGTATACCCTAAACACATGCACACGGATAATTATATATCAAGACATGTAAAAATAGATTATTTTAACAAACCCACCGCAATCATAAATGATATATAAAATAGTGCATACAAATCATACAAGTTAAAAATGTGATATTTTAACTAATGCATCGAACTTGGATTTATATATAATTAAAAAGAATTGTATATGGAACATATTCGATGATGGCATCGTCAAGGAAAACGGGTGGAACCCGGCTATGAGAAAATCATGAAACACATACATCTTACTCGTGCGAGGCTCGTACATGCAACACATGAGATGCAAGGATACATATATATTTGATGAAATATATCTATTGACATCAAACATCGAAAATACATCTAAATGGAACATAACTCTGAACAAGTCTTAATAACTACCTAAGACAAGAAACATGAACATGAATCGTTACAAAGACCGAAGCGTCTAACAAAACTAAAACGTTTGTAGGTTGTGATACAAACTAAGGGAAAGTACGTGAGATAAACCGAGTTCACAGAAAGCAATCCAGTGAGTTCATGTCCTCCTTTTTATCTTAAATGTTTTTACTATTTTACAACTATCGGGGGAAATACATGTCTATGGTATGATAAGCTAGGGAATGAAATAACTAGATCATGTGCGAATACGGTGGACGTAAGCACCATTAATCTTGTTTAAGACCATGGTACAAAGGTTAGATCTAGCGGGTGTTGGCGAGCCCCACTCTTGGTCATGGACCCACACGGAAGAGTGCATTTGTTGTCCCAGTCGAGGTTAATCGACGAAAATCGTCTAGCTTTGGATGCATCCTATGTCGTCACACATATTAATGTCCTTGCAAACATTAATGATCACGATTTCATTGACACTTTACATATCGGGTTTTGATACAATACTTCATATATTTTATGGATCCATCTCATACAGTTAAAACACATGAACTCGCCAACTTTTGTTGATTTTTCAACTTAACATGTATTTCAGGAAATTAGTGGACCGAGCAGGTATTTTCAGTCAAGGAAAAGCAAGTGTCAAGTCTCCATGCCAACTTTTTAAGGGTTTGCCTATTATATACTGCCTCCTTGCGGGGATATAAGGGCCAAAGCCTTATTATTTTAAAACTTTCATTTTGGATGTGTAACACTTTGACAACTTATTTTCTTTTCATGGTTTGTAAACAATACACTCAACTTATGTTGTGTTTGATACAATATCAGTAATGGCATTTGGAGCTTGTTTTTATTCATTTAGTATGTTCACTTATTTGTATGCAATGAGAATCAATCAGATCACACCGCGCGCTTCCGCTGTAACACCCTGTAAAATCGTGTCCAATAATATAGCGACACGTATCATATTTTTTACTTTAAGTCTATTAAAGACTAACAGGGACTAAAAGCGTCAACATGCTCAAACTAAGTCTCTAAGTGATCTCCTGATGTCAACATGCATAAACCAGCCTCTGAGTGACCATTAGTGTCAACATGCTAAAACTTGGCCTCTGAGTGACCGTTGTGTCAACATGCCCAGCCTCTGAGTGGCATCGGAGTCAACATGCTTATAATGAGCCTCTAGGTGATCTTTTACGAAGTCCTAACTCTCACATGTTCCATTTGTTGGACGGTTTGAGGGGTTAAAAGTGTCAACATGTTAATTTATACCTCTGAGCGACCTTTTAATGAACCAAGAGCTCGACAATGTCCGGGCATAATCCCGGGTACGCCAAATATTGGCTACGGAGGGCTAAATATGCTAAAAGGGTGTTTTAGGAGGTTTTAAGGGTGTTTTATAAGTTGAGGGGCTAAATGTGGCAAAGTTTGAAATCTAACATGGGGTGCTCGCGGGGCGCAAGAGGCAAGGCTTTGGCCTCTCGCTGGGCGCGAGAGGCCTGTATCTTCAGAAAATTAACTTGGCCTCCACACAAAGTGCCAAAAGCCATTTGACTCGAAACCAGGGACTTTTAATCAGCTATGACACGTTTCAGGACCCTTGTAAGCTTCCTCTTACACCCCTTACACCTGGCATCACCTCCTTCAAGCTCTCCAACAATAAATAGGTGCAAAGGTTCAACCTTTGAACTTGCACCTTTCTCATTTTCAATTCTCTCTCCCTCCTCTGGAAGTTCCTAACTGAAAGGAACATCAAACTTAGTTCTATTGCATTCTAGGAACCTCTTGTAAGTGTTCCTTCCTTGTGCATTTTCGTTTATAGGCTTTTATAGCCAAAAGTCAAGCGTTTACGGAAAACGCTTTGACTTTCGATTAAGACCTTTATGGTCCAGCCATTGTTCGTAACGAACATGCTAAGTGATCGTAATAAGGTTGTGTTACTTTACGAAAACCTTGACTTTCATTAAGACCTTTATGGTCCAGCCATTGTTCGTAACGAACATGGCTAAGTGATCGTAATAAGGTATGTGTTAGTCCCTATAAAGGGCACCTCCTGAAGATCACGTTTGCTAGACCAATTGACAGGTCAAAGTTAAGTTATTAAAAAGTCAAACAGGCCATTTTCAGAAAAATCATAAATTGATCTTATATATGTTATGAAACTTGTTTTGACACTTAAGCAAGTTGGAAATAATTATTAAAACATGTAAGAACATGTTCGGCCCGTCAATTTCAGTTCTAGGGTCGGTTGCAACCGAAAGTTGTGAAGTTTGACTTCTGCTTTGACTTTCGATTCTGACCCGATTTAGATTAGTTAGCTACTGATCTAAAGTTGCATTATGATTGTAATATAATGTATCATAAATGTCCGAGGTTATATTACATTATCATAATCAGAATCTGAGTTTATGCACAAGTTCCGTAATTATGCCATTTTGACTAAAATGTCCTTTTTGCATAAAACAAGGTTTAAATGACAATGAACTTGAAATTAAGTTTCCTACTAATGTAATATTGTAAGTAGGATTATTTGGGATGTTAAACCAAATCGTAAACTGAGTTTACAAGCAGGTCCTTGTATTATGTCGATAAATGACGATAAAGCCCTTGTGGCTCATAAATTGGTTTTAATCAAATATTTTCAAGGTAAATCTTTTATCTACTGATATGTTATATTAAATAATATATCTAAGACATTTTAATCTGACCTTAACATCATTTTTCATTAAACATCGCATAAAACGTCATTTTACGGCATAAGCGCCGTTTCGGCGCATAGTATGGTTTTAAACCATATTAATTGACAAAGACTTGTTACCTACTGATTTTAAAACTTATTTTAAACATATTTACAGTAGGTACAAGATATAAACTCAGAATCCCAAATAATTTATAAACTATGTGCAAAATGACCAAAATGCCCCTTTAGTGCATAGTTTGGTCATAAAAGATAAATTACACATTTAATCAATGTCCTACTGATATTATATCATAAATAAGTAATTTTTCCAGAATACTTATAGTTATAACATTTAGTTATATTCAAGTTCCTTTTTATACGATATGAAATTACCAAAATGCCCTTGTGAGGCATAATTTCATTTGAAAACCTTAACGGGCATATAAGTTGATATCCTAATGATATTACAACTTATTTAAAGTATAATGGCATATAGAAATTGCCATCACTTATCCGATTACCCGATATCGCTAATATGCGTACGATTAAGTATATGTAACTATTTTACGGAAATTAACCTAAACGGGTCTAACCTTGCCATTTAAGTTTCAAAATCCAGAATGTTTATAGTTTACCCATAATATGCAAGTCAAAGTACTTGTCGGGTTTAAACTACATTCTATCCGGTCATCGTTTAATCAAGCACTATACATCTTGATCCTATACACTATTCGGTCTAAGTCTATGACTTAAATAAGAACGTTAGTATTTAATTGGTTAGCTTATGCCATAATCCAGATTAGAGCCTTCCGGTAAATGCTATCTGCACTTAGTTCATTTGGATACGACTGAGATATAAAATCTTGCATTTTTAAATCAAGACTAGCTTAGGTAAATACTCTTGACTTATTTTCCCTATACGGGCTTGAGATACGGTAAATTATTACCGCTTGGTCGGAAATGGGATCACTCGAATGCCGGATTGTGGCTGTAAATCCGCATATTCCGTTTTAATTAGTTTTGTTTGGTAAGTTAAACATCGGGGGTTAATTACCGTGTCCTGGATATCCTCGACTCATTACATTAGATAATGGCCACGACCATAGCGCGGGGTGTAGGCATACACCTGACAGACGCTCAAATGCAAATTACCCAAGACGTTGGGGATAACCCCTCCATGAGTTCTAAGTGGTGTGTACTTAATCATGTCTCGGTCTCTGTACTGGGCCTTGTATGTGTGGACAAACATGTGAATCTGTTAACATGGTTACAAAGTAACTTTCCCAAGTTATAAAAGATTTGCCCTGTGCACTTAAATCTAATTTCTAAAAATGTTTTCAAAATGAGTCAGTCGGGTGTATTTACCAGCGAAAGCTGATGTATTTTCAAAAAGATTAAGCTTGCAGGTACAATACGAAATAGGCCGGAAGCTGCTCAGTAGTGAAATAAGAGGATCTTGAAAATCCTTAGATCTACCTTAAAAGTCTGTTTTATATTCTTTCTTTGTACATTTTATGATCCGCCTGTGGATCTTCTATTACGAGCCTGTATATTAATTTGTATTTCGAACATTTGGTTTGTAATAGTAATTTTACTCCAAGACTTCCGTTGTGCCGTGTTTAATTGACTATGATGTTATCAACTGATATCACAATACTCCCCACCGGGCCCACTGGTATATGGATTTGGATTGGAAATCTGAGGTGACATCCGCCTATGAACGAGTATGACAGATTGGTATCAGAGCTTCGATTGTAGTGAACCAGGATTCTTTCTCGAGTCTAGTCTACACTTACTAAGATCCTCTCATGAAAACAATTTTTACAAGAACAAAAGATTTTCATTGCATAATCGTTTCATAAGGTCCACTACATAAATTCATTTTACAAAATAATGTAAGAACATTATGAGACTTAGTCTACAAAGGATAGACACAAAACATTAAGTTGATCCACCCAAAACAAATAGGATAACTTAAAATGGACATTGTGTGATGCCTATATTTCGTGTAATATATACTAAATAACAATTAATTATTAATATACATGTCGTACAAACCCTTTTTCCAGGTCATCAGCTGAGAGCGGCATCTACGACGACCACGATCCTATGGAGATCGTTTCTAACGACGAGGTTGGACCTATTGTGCACTACATATCCTCCGACAGTGAGTCTGAGCCGGAAGAGGATTCGTACTTCATAGCTGACTATAACGCCCCTTTTGTGGACGAGCCTTACCCCCACAGCTTCATGACCAGATCATTATTGGCCACCCCGAGGGTGAGCACCTAGCTGAGATTATACCCATTGACACCATCCCACTTGCTATGTGGCCCCCTATCATCAACCTGTCCGATGACGAGGATGTGGTTCCTGTATTTCATGTCGACCACCTGGACGAGGACCTTGGCGACGGAGAGGTTATCGACGTAGCCATCTTAGATATGTCCTCTCCCGTGGTTTCAGTCGCAGCTATTTCGTCATCTGAAGAGAGCGATCGTGCTTCTTCCTCTGCTATCCGTCGAGCCGGGCTTCGAGCGGATGCTACTTCAGCAGCTTTGACACTGTACCCATTGCTACCCCGACTCCCACTCACACGTCTATTCGCATATCTACCTCATCTGCTGAGGACATCCATCACTTTCCGAGACCCGTAGGCGATTCAGCCTGGATCCAACCGATTACCCATGAGACACTTCGTTTTCACCTCACCCATCCTACTGGACCATCACATCGACCATCATCACCACAACATGAGGCAGGCCCTTCTCATGAGCCATCTTTCCCTACTCAGTACTCCCCACCTCATATGATGCCTATGTTTAATCCCTACCATCCCTGTCACTTTACTTTGTACTCTACGGAGGGCTGGGTTCGCTTGTTAGATCAACAAATACAGATCCTCTGCAAGAGGGTCTGTGACAAGGAGAGGCAGGCGGACGTCGGGCCACCACCACCACTGCCTATGCCACCATCCGACCATGTTGCTCGCATTCTAGCACTCGAGCAGCAGATAGGCGTTCTACTCCGTTGAGTCTACGAGCTCGAGGAGGAGGTGGCCCATCTTCATAGCCTAGTTAACCCTACTCCACCACCATCCCCTCCCGCACCTTAGACCTTTTTACTTGTAAGTACCTTTTGGACACGAGAGCTAGATACCCGTTTTTGTGAAGATTATGCATCGAGTTTTGAAGATAACTAGAAGACCGAAGATCGCTGGTGTGAAGGAATATTTTGTCTTTTTATATGTATTAAACTTGTATGACCGGGTATTTAGCCCGAGTACACTGTTGTTTCCTTTGCAAACGATTATGTAACAAGTTGTCTTATTATATATAAAAACTTGATGTCTTCGTTACGATGCATTTTAGTTGATTACTATGCATGGTGTATTGCATGGAGCTGACTTATTTATACGATGGATCACTTATATATATTTAAATTACTGTGTATTTATTTACTTATTTGCTTACTTGAGTACTTGTATATGTATATTTATGTATGAATATTTATAAATTATAATTAACTGAAAGATATATATTAAATAAACGTCTAATATTTACTATCGTATTATCTTGAAAGATCATGCTACCAAGAAGGATAGCTCCTCGGACCGAAACGGGAACCAACCCCAACCGATGCCTAGAAACGAGGCGGAACCCTCAAAAGGCATGTTGGAGCAAAGGATATCCCAAGCACTGGCACAATACAAGGCGACCCGCAACGAAAGTAACAACGGCGGAACTGGCGGAACTAGTGGAACTGGTGGATCCAGAAGTCGAGGACAAGGCGGTTCCTCTGGTGGGAACAATGCCAATGGTAATATTTAGTTGTTATTACAACTCAACAATTATCTTTCTGATCTATTCGTGTGTTTCATTATTTGCTCATTTATAATCCGTGTATAAACATTTCATGTAACATCTGACGAAAAACGGGTTCTAAAACCCGCTACATTTTGTAATCGAATATATGTTATAATCTTGTGTTTCGAACTTAAGTTAGTCGTTTAATAAATATTGTGTTATTAATAGAATAAATAATAAATATATATATATATATATATAAGAGAGAGAGAGAGAGAGAATAATAATAATAAGTAAAATATATAAATATAATATCAATTTGGTCAAAAACAAAAAACAAGGGTGGACCGCGGGATCGAACCCAGGTCTCCACCCAAACCAAACACACAACACACCACTACACCACTTGCCCATATCTGTTATAATTCAAACCAATTAATCACTTGTATTCTGGTTCCTTTGATCCAGATTCAAATAGAAAAAACCGCGATAAATCACCGGCAATCATCAAGATCTCGGTTTTTCCTCTACAATTAACGAATTGTAACTGCTCTCAAATCGTGTAATAAACTCAATCAATGAGTCAAACGTTTTCAATTATGAGTTACAATCATCACCCATAATGGGATTTGACCGAAACCGAAAAGAAAACCAAATCATATGAGTGAATTCGACTATAAATAGTGGGTCATGAATTCATTTGGAATGCACATTCATCCTAAAACTCCTTCCAACTTTCTGCTCCTCAAAAACACTTCGCCGGAATCTTGCTCAATCACCGGAACTTACCGGGGAAATCACAAGTTATCGTCCCTGTTCGGTAAAATTCTAAATCTCTTAAATCCTTACTTTTCCATTTACGTTTATCAGTGGTAGATTAATTGGCAAGTTAAAAGAAGTGATAAACAGGTATTGATCAAACTGTTTTTATATATAATGAAGAAGATGAAGTTGGTAAAGAGTATAAATATAATTGAAATCGAAGTTTATATCGGGTTAGACACACAGTCCAGTGGTGGACTGTGTGCAAATTTTAAGCAGAGGTCTTGGGTTCGAGTCTTAACACGTTGCCAACTTCCGAATTTAAACCAAAACGTTTTAATACATACATACACTAACTGTCAGAATGTGTATAAGATTAATATAAATCTTAGTTTTTCCGGGTTAGTTACACAGCCCAGTTGGTAGGGCTGTGTGCAACGTAACGTTGGGGCGCGGGTTCGAGCCGGTTCTGTAACCGGTTTTGCAAACATAAAAACCTTTTTAAAATAAAACAAAATATAGTTTAACTCAATTAGTATATATATATATAATTAAAATCCAGATTATTTCGGGTTAGACACGTAGCTCAGTTGGTAGATTTGCGTGCACGTAAACGGGAGGCCACGAGTTCGATCCTCACACGCTGCCAAAAATCACCTAAGTGACCGGTTCAACCCTGAAAAGGGTATATTTTTTTAATTAATCTTTTCTTTATTTTTTTCGAAAATCCTTAAAATTATAGATAAAAATAAGAGTTTATAAGCATTAAATCTGTAACAAATGCTATAAAAATAGTCTTAAAAGTCTAATAAAAGGCATAAAAATAAAAATATTAATTTCAAATAAAAGAAATATATTTACCGAATTATTACGTGATTATTTAGGTTAGTTTTCTCGTCGGTTGGAATCTATAATCGTGCGCGTTCATTATCAACTCAAGGAACGCACCCACTATGAGTGAATTCCTACAAATTTCCCCTTTTTATTCATGTTTTTTAGGTGTATCATGTGTCGTTTATTTATATCTTTTATTCAAACACTTGTACTATTACCATTATATGAACTAATGTGCTATGTGATAATTTGTTTACTGTTATTTATGGTTATACTTTCTCATTTGAGTCAAGTATTCACATTAGGCCCATCAGTTCCCTGTATAGACGGGTAGAGCATCGCGTGCCTAATTAGATCGGCTCCGTTTGATTGAGCCTTGATCTCACAGTTCATCATTTATCATGCTCACGTGTATTTTGCTAGATGATTATGTGGTTTGTGGATTGTTTACATATACGTTTATTCATATTTGGTTTATGCACATTTTAATTAAATTAATCAACACATCATTTCTATCTAATGTTTAAATGGGATTCACTCGCCAACTTTTGTTGACCCAAAAACTCTATTTTTACATATGATACAGGTGATCAGGTTGAAGCAAGGAACACATAGGATTGGGCCTTAGAAGAAGAATAAATCGTTACTTGAATGTCTTGTATAGAACAAATTTATGCTTGTATGATTTATGTGTTAGATGGAATTTTTCCTTTTAAATTGAAGTAATAAATATGAAACATTATTATAGTAAATGTCATTAGATTTGATGAAAACCCAATCATGCCCCGACTACCATTTTCGTTGCAGGTCAGGGTGTGATAAGCTAAGGAATGAAATAACTAGATCATGTGCGAATAGGGTAGACGTTAGCACCATTAATCTTGTTTAAGACCACGGTACAAAGGTTAGATCTATCGGGTGTTGGCAAGCCCCACTCTTGGTCATGGACCCACACGGAAGAGTGCGTTTGTTGTCCCAGTCAAGGTTAATCGATGAAAATCGTTTAGGTTTGGATGCTTCCTATGTCGTCACACATATTAATGTCCTTCCAAAACATTAATGATCACAATTTCATTGACGCTTTACGTACCGGGTTTTGATACAAATACTTCATGTATTTTATGGATCCATCTCATACAGTCAAAACACATGAACTCGCCAACTTTTGTTGATTTTTCAACTTAATATGTATTTTAGGAAATTAGTGGATCGGGCAGGGATTTTCAGTCAAGGAAAAGCAAGTGTCAAGTCTCCATGCCAACTTTTGAAGGGTTTGCCTATTATATACCGCCTCCTTCGGGATATAAGGGTCAATGTCACACCCTGACCCGCAGCGAAATAAAAATCGGAGCATGATTGGGTTATCACCAAAGCTCATGATATTTACTAATAAGTTTCATATTTATTAAATTGAAATTAACTTCAAATATTCAACACAAAATTCATACAAACACAAACAATGACCAAAAGATTGTTCCAAACGAAATAACTTGTTTATTCTTCTAAGGCCATTCCTATGTGTTTCTTTCCTCAGCTTGTTCACCTGTATCATGCGTAAAAACAAAAAATTTGGGTCAACAAAAGTTGGAGAGTGAACCTTAATAAAACATTTAAATAATTGAATTATATTGTTGTTTAAATATGTAACACCCCGACCCGCAGCGGATAAGGTGATCGGGGCATGATTGGGTTATCATCAAAGCTCATGACATTTATTAAATGTTTCATATTCATTAATACAAATTAAATGAAAGTTTACAATGATTGCTACAACATGATCTAACTAACAATCTAACTCCTTTGTTCTCTTCTAAGGCATATCCTATGCTATCCTTGCTTCAACCTGTTCACCTGTATCATGTGTAAAAAGGTTTTTGGATCAACATAATGTTGGCGAGTGAATCCTATGGAAAACATTTGAACAATTTATTTAAATTGATTATGAAATATGTGCACAACCAAACATGAATAAAATTAGATGTACTTGATCAACAATCATAATATGTTAAATGAAACACTCATGAATAATAATGGAACAATTAAAGGCACGCGATGCTCAACTCGTCTCTCACGAGGAGCTGAGGGGCCTGATGAATGAATTGCATAAACATGATTATATGAATAACACAACCACAAACAATATAAACTCAATGATACACACATGAATAATAATGAATTTGAATTGAAGCACGCGATGTTCTACTCGATTCCCACGAGGAACTGATGGGCTTAGTGTATGAGTTTCATGTAATTTGACAAACGGTATATAAATAAATCACAACGATAAATCAATCTAAGTTTAAGTCATGATGTGGTATGGCACAAGTTTAAATAAATAAATTAATTAATTCAAAACACATGACACACCCCAAAACGTGTAATTTAAAAGGGGAAATTGTAAGATTCACTCACAGTGGGTGCGTTCGGTTGATGATGATGAATGCACGCGAAGTGGTTTTAACCACGAGTGAGATTTAACCTAGATAAATCGCATTATGGTTTGGTGAGTAAACGGATTTTATTAAACTATTTTAGTAGGATTGTTGGGTGTATTTTTGTGAGTTTGAGGCTATTTTCAAATCTTAAAAATGTTATTTTTAAGTATTTATAATTGATTTTTACTTAAAATAATTAAATAAAAATAATAAAAATATTTTATTTTTTTCTGCTACAGTAACATTGACCAGTTGACTTTGACTGGTCGTTGACCGGTTTTGAGGCATATTGTTGTGCGCTGAGTGAGGCTCGAACCCGAGACCTCTCGTACGCGTGCACGCAGCTCTACCAACTGAGCTACGTGTCTAACCCGTTATATATCCGATTTTAATTACATATATACATTAATTAACATTAACAGAAAATCATTTTTATTTTAAAAACAATTTAAGCGGCTCGGCGGTGCGCTCCACAGGTCTCGAACCCGGGACCTGTGGGTTAATATAACACACAGTCCACCGCTGGACTGTGTGTTCAACATGTTATATAACTTGATTTTTATTATACTTAAAGACAATTTAGTTGTTTCCTTTTTCTGCCTTCTTTAAAAAAAATAGATAATTGTCCGAGTCGGTGCTGATGACCGGACTCGAACTCGTGACCAGCGATATAAACAAACACACAGTCCACCGCTGGACTGTGTGTCTAACTTGGTTATTATTCCGGTTATTAATATACTTAACACATAACTAATGTGACTCCGGTTCAGTAACAAAAAAAAAATGGATTTTTATTAAGGTAGCGTGTGTGAGACGGGATTCGAACTTGAGACCTTTTGCGTTTTATATGTGCACACAGTCCACCGCTGGACTGTGTGTCTAACCCGATTTATTTCATAATTTTAATTAAACTTATATGATAACAAGTCTTCATCTTCTTCACTGAAAGAATAACCAGAAATCGGGTCTGACTGGTTCGAGCTTTTGATCAAGTTTCATTAGCGTTTTAGGTTAATTACAGGTAATATAGAAGTAAAAAGAAAGGAAAATAAGCGTGAGGTATACCGACTCGTTTCCTCTGTTTTCCGGCAGAAACTCCGGCGACAGAATTCACCTCCGGCGACGTGTTCCTTGTAGCAGCTAGTCTCCGAAAAGTTTGGAAAAGGTAAGGGTATCACCGGTATAAGCTTCAGAGGTTCAGAAAAGCTCGGCAATGGGGAAACCGGTTTTCCGGCGACGAACAGGGAAATTCCGGCGAGAGAAATTACGCCGTGAAAAGATGTGATTTTTAGCGAAAAGGTTTGCAGACGATTGTGGTTGAATTTATAGGGAATAATCGAAATGTATTTGGTCTGATTTTTTACTGTGTTCGTTATTTAAATTTTTCCGGCGGTTTTGATTTTGGTCGCGGACTTCAAACATCGGTTATAACCGATATGTGATTAAAGATTTACGTTATAACGTAAATTGGTGTTAAGACTTCGCGAATAATCCGGGATTCCGACGACTGAATCGTTGGGCGCCGGTTTTGAATTCGCAAAGACACTTTATGAATTAATTGATTCTATTATATCACAAACGGAACAAGTGGCGCAGTGGTTTGTGTGTGTGAAGATAAGTCACTGAGTGACTCGGTACAGACCCGGGTTCGAAACCCGGCAGATGTAATTTATTTTTATTTTGCGATTTTTGACGGTTTTTCAAAAACTAAATATATATTCACGTATAATAATTGATTACGGATCGTTTAAAAATGTTTTGGACATTTAATTCGAAACGAAAATTTTGACTGACTGTTCGGTTACTAAACGGAGCGGGTTTGGTAAATCCGTTTTTGACGGATGTTACAGTATCCCCTGCTTTTTAGAAATTTCGTCCCGAAATTTAAATAATGATATATTTGACTATAAGAATGATGATGTTTTGTTTGACAGTTGTATGCTTTAGCAAAAATGAGGGTTTAAGTTTTTTGTTCGAGGCGGTAACGTTCCTTGTAAAGGTTAAGTACCCTATTCAGGAATCGCTTTTTGTTGCCTACTGTATGAATATTGATAAAGAGGAATGATTCTCTAAAAAATGATATCATGCATAAGAGTTTAGATACGTTTGGGAAAAATATGGTTATATCCTAAGGCAAAACTTCTAACACTACAATCTACATGGAACATAAATAAAAACACAACAGCTGATATCCAAACATGAATGAACACATCAGCAAATATTTGAACATGAATAAACATAACAGCAAATATTCGAACATGAATGAACACATCAGCAAATATTTGAACATGAATAAACACAACAGCAAGTATTTGAACATGAATAAACACAACAGCAAAAATTCGAACATGAATAGACACATCAGCGAATGAATAAACACAATAGCCAATATTCGAACATGAATAGACACATCAGCGAATATTTGAACATGAATAAACACAACAGCAAATATTTGAATCCATATATGTTTGAATGATGGAAGTTCCTCTCTCGTTTGTTATGATGGAGAGGTTAATTTATGTAGAAATGGAACACAATCCAATCTCTTTAAATAACATGATGATATAAATGTATCACAAATTCCAACCAAGGCAAATAATAAATCCTACCTGGAACTTCTCATAACCGCCTGATAATGCCTCTGATCCTTTGGCAAGAATACTTATATATAGGAAGTACCAGCGGCGTATCCACCATATTCTTGCCAAATTTTCATTAGTTTTATCCACAAGTTATGATTGGTTACCAAGAAACTAATAAATCCTACATAGAACTTCTCATAACCATCCGTTAATGCCTCTGATCCTTTGACAAGAATACTTATATATAGGAAGTACCAGCGGCGTATCCACCATATTCTTGTCAAATTTTCATTGGTTTTAACAGTGAATTATGATTAGTCCTATAACTCTACAATCAATACAACAAACATAAATTACTGAAATGAAACATATCTGTGCGATCAAGGCTCAATCGAACGGAGCCGATCGTATTGCATGTACTGAAAATGAAATTGTGTGCTCAAGGCTCAATCAAACGGAGCCGAACATATTGAATGTACTGAAATTGAAATTGTGTGCTCAAGGCTCAATCAAACGGAGCCGAACATATTGCATGTACTGTATATGAATAACTTAACCACACAAACAGCCTATGCATGGAACCTCTCATAACCGCCTGATAATGCCTCCGATTATTTGACAAGAATACTTATATATAGGAAGTACCATCGGCGTATCCACCATATCCTTGTCAAATTTTCATTGACTTTATCCGCAAGTTATGGTTAGTTCGATGCGACTCTACTACAAACACCACAACCACAAGATACTGATAATGAAATTGTATGTGTGCTCAAGGCTCAATCAAACGGAGCCGAGCGTATTGCATGAACTGGAAATGTGAATAAATCTGTGTACTCAAGGCTCAATCAAACGGAGCCGAGCATATTGCATGAACTGAAAATGAGAATAAATCTGTGTACTCAAGGCTCAATCAAACGGAGCCGAGCATATTGCATGTATTGAAATGTAATATTACGTAACCGATCAAGGCTCAACAAACGGAGCCGATCGTGCGGGCACGCCAAGATCAACCACATAATAAAATGGGGATCCAACTCAACCTCGATGGATGGGGAGCCACGGCCTCGGCAAAATCGTATACTGAAAACAATATATAATATATAATATACCATAATTACTCTAACAGTCTACACATGTGATAAAGAAAACATAAGACTAAACAATAGGAGTTGAATCTGGATCTTCGGCGAAAAGGACTAGCTGAGTATCTTCGTTTGGGCCGTCATTATCTTCGACAGGGTTGGCGTTGATATTGAAGACTCTTCCTCTTGCTGGTGGCATAGTGGTTGGGTTTTCTTGGTTTACTTGGTTAACTGGGTTTGATTGGGCTTGAGTGTTGATAACGTTTACCAATTGAGGGCATGTGTTTCTAAAGTGGGTAGGGTCACCACAATTGAAGCAAGCTCGAGCATAAGGGAACATGGGGTGTTGGGGTTGGTGATAAGTTTGGGCCATGTTTTGAGTAGGGGAAAAGGTTTGGTCTTGAAAGGTGCGACAAACATTGCTCAAATGACCATAACGTCCACAAGTTGTACATAGCCGGCAAGGTAAAGTAAGGGAATGATGATAAAAACAGTGGTTGCATTGAGGGTGAGGTCCAAGATATGGTTTCTTATTTGGGTAAGCTGAATTGGGTGCCACTTGGGTGATTGGGACAGCTCGGATGGGTATAGCGTGAAAAACGGGTTGATTTCGTTGGGTAGCAGCGAAAAGTCGCCCGACTCTTTTTCTCTTAGGGTTGGGTTGAGAAGGGGATTCGGGTTGAGAAGGGGATTCGGTGGTTTCAGTTGATTCTTTATCCTTCTTCTTCTCTTCCTCGAAGTCTTTGTTTCGGATTCGGTTCTCGGTGAGCTCTATTGCTAGCTCCATTGCTGCTTCCAAAGTTGCAGGCTTGGTACTTATCACGGGGTCTTGAATCTTTGACGGAAGTCCACGAATGTAGTGCTCGATCAAACGGTAGAGGGGAGTAAACATGTTGGGAACCATTTGATGTAATTCGAGGAACCTTTTGTTGTAGGTGGTGTGGTCTCCTTCCACTTGCTTCAATGAGTAAAATTCATCTTCTAGCTTCTTGATTTCGCTCCTTGGGCAAAATCGTCTGGTCATGATTTCCTTCAATTCGTTCCAAGTTAAGGACATAGCATCTTCCACACCTCGTTTGGCCTTCTCTGTGTTCCACCAAGTAAGTGCTATCCCATATAGTCGACCGGTAGCATAACGCACTTTGCGATCATCAGGGCAATCGCAATTCAGAAAAGTATTCTCCATTTCTTCAAACCAATGGAGGAGTGCGGTGACACCTTCAGTCCCTTTATATTTCGGAGGGTCGCATGATTTGAAATGCTTGTAGGTGCATTTAGTGGTGTTTGGGGAAGAGTTGAAAATGTTTTGGTTTACTTGATTGACAGGATTATTGGTAAGTGCTTGTTGAACTTGGATTACAATGTTGGGTATTACGGCAGCCATTTGTTGAGCGATTAAGGTAGCCATGCGTTCGCGGGCTTTTCCTGCTCTCATCTTCCTACGGGCGAGGTTAGAAGACATCTACAATGAATACATGACAAGGGTATGAGTTGGATGCTTTTGAGATCATGGGTCGCATTCAAGAATGAACATTCATAAAATAATTATACCAAAAATACTACATCCATAGGATGTCTTGGGCTTTGCTCGCTATTAGGCCCGTCATGCCGCCATACTTTACCTTATGTAATCATGTGGGCCCCCATGAATTACCGGTTTTTCATATGGTTCGCACGGTTTCTGCCTGGTTGCGTACACAAAACCCGGTGAAAATCGAGAAATATGTATACAACGTGTGATGTTCGGAATGTGTCCAGGTGTAGACACGGTGACACCTCAAAGTAGGGTTAGTTCGAACGACGTTTGGTGTGGCATGCTTTGGCCTAATAGGTCCTTCGTACTCTCATCGTTGGTCCCCAGGTAGGCAAACTGGTCCGTTATATTGGATTTATACGAATGCCAGCCTAGACAGGACGTTCCGACTACCGGTACTCGTACCCTTCCAGTTACTACATGCCCGTCGCAGAACTTACTTTGATGAGATTTGAAAATTGCATAAAATCTTTGGATAACGAGAATATGAAAATAAATTGAACACATGAACATCGATATATGTATAATGAATATGTATATATGTATAATGAATATGTATATGAGCATGTATGTTTGACTGAAATGTAAACAAATATGAAACAAATAAATATCACAAGTTTGTATGTAACCACTTAATCAATTTAAAATTTTAGGCAGACTATAGTATAGGCGCTAAGGGTCTAATAACCTATCCTATATCCCTATAGTCATGGCTCTGATACCAATCTGTAACACCCCGACCCGCAGCGGATAAGGTGATCGGGGCATGATTGGGTTATCATCAAAGCTCATGACATTTATTAAATGTTTCATATTCATTAATACAAATTAAATGAAAGTTTACAATGATTGCTACAACATGATCTAACTAACAATCTAACTCCTTTGTTCTCTTCTAAGGCATATCCTATGCTATCCTTGCTTCAACCTGTTCACCTGTATCATGTGTAAAAAGGTTTTTGGATCAACATAATGTTGGCGAGTGAATCCTATGGAAAACATTTGAACAATTTATTTAAATTGATTATGAAATATGTGCACAACCAAACATGAATAAAATTAGATGTACTTGATCAACAATCATAATATGTTAAATGAAACACTCATGAATAATAATGGAACAATTAAAGGCACGCGATGCTCAACTCGTCTCTCACGAGGAGCTGAGGGGCCTGATGAATGAATTGCATAAACATGATTATATGAATAACACAACCACAAACAATATAAACTCAATGATACACACATGAATAATAATGAATTTGAATTGAAGCACGCGATGTTCTACTCGATTCCCACGAGGAACTGATGGGCTTAGTGTATGAGTTTCATGTAATTTGACAAACGGTATATAAATAAATCACAACGATAAATCAATCTAAGTTTAAGTCATGATGTGGTATGGCACAAGTTTAAATAAATAAATTAATTAATTCAAAACACATGACACACCCCAAAACGTGTAATTTAAAAGGGGAAATTGTAAGATTCACTCACAGTGGGTGCGTTCGGTTGATGATGATGAATGCACGCGAAGTGGTTTTAACCACGAGTGAGATTTAACCTAGATAAATCGCATTATGGTTTGGTGAGTAAACGGATTTTATTAAACTATTTTAGTAGGATTGTTGGGTGTATTTTTGTGAGTTTGAGGCTATTTTCAAATCTTAAAAATGTTATTTTTAAGTATTTATAATTGATTTTTACTTAAAATAATTAAATAAAAATAATAAAAATATTTTATTTTTTTCTGCTACAGTAACATTGACCAGTTGACTTTGACTGGTCGTTGACCGGTTTTGAGGCATATTGTTGTGCGCTGAGTGAGGCTCGAACCCGAGACCTCTCGTACGCGTGCACGCAGCTCTACCAACTGAGCTACGTGTCTAACCCGTTATATATCCGATTTTAATTACATATATACATTAATTAACATTAACAGAAAATCATTTTTATTTTAAAAACAATTTAAGCGGCTCGGCGGTGCGCTCCACAGGTCTCGAACCCGGGACCTGTGGGTTAATATAACACACAGTCCACCGCTGGACTGTGTGTTCAACATGTTATATAACTTGATTTTTATTATACTTAAAGACAATTTAGTTGTTTCCTTTTTCTGCCTTCTTTAAAAAAAATAGATAATTGTCCGAGTCGGTGCTGATGACCGGACTCGAACTCGTGACCAGCGATATAAACAAACACACAGTCCACCGCTGGACTGTGTGTCTAACTTGGTTATTATTCCGGTTATTAATATACTTAACATATAACTAATGTGACTCCGGTTCAGTAACAAAAAAAAAATGGATTTTTATTAAGGTAGCGTGTGTGAGACGGGATTCGAACTTGAGACCTTTTGCGTTTTATATGTGCACACAGTCCACCGCTGGACTGTGTGTCTAACCCGATTTATTTCATGATTTTAATTAAACTTATATGATAACAAGTCTTCATCTTCTTCACTGAAAGAATAACCAGAAATCGGGTCTGACTGGTTCGAGCTTTTGATCAAGTTTCATTAGCGTTTTAGGTTAATTACAGGTAATATAGAAGTAAAAAGAAAGGAAAATAAGCGTGAGGTATACCGACTCGTTTCCTCTGTTTTCCGGCAGAAACTCCGGCGACAGAATTCACCTCCGGCGACGTGTTCCTTGTAGCAGCTAGTCTCCGAAAAGTTTGGAAAAGGTAAGGGTATCACCGGTATAAGCTTCAGAGGTTCAGAAAAGCTCGGCAATGGGGAAACCGGTTTTCCGGCGACGAACAGGGAAATTCCGGCGAGAGAAATTACGCCGTGAAAAGATGTGATTTTTAGCGAAAAGGTTTGCAGACGATTGTGGTTGAATTTATAGGGAATAATCGAAATGTATTTGGTCTGATTTTTTACTGTGTTCGTTATTTAAATTTTTCCGGCGGTTTTGATTTTGGTCGCGGACTTCAAACATCGGTTATAACCGATATGTGATTAAAGATTTACGTTATAACGTAAATTGGTGTTAAGACTTCGCGAATAATCCGGGATTCCGACGACTGAATCGTTGGGCGCCGGTTTTGAATTCGCAAAGACACTTTATGAATTAATTGATTCTATTATATCACAAACGGAACAAGTGGCGCAGTGGTTTGTGTGTGTGAAGATAAGTCACTGAGTGACTCGGTACAGACCCGGGTTCGAAACCCGGCAGATGTAATTTATTTTTATTTTGCGATTTTTGACGGTTTTTCAAAAACTAAATATATATTCACGTATAATAATTGATTACGGATCGTTTAAAAATGTTTTGGACATTTAATTCGAAACGAAAATTTTGACTGACTGTTCGGTTACTAAACGGAGCGGGTTTGGTAAATCCGTTTTTGACGGATGTTACAAAATAAAATTGTGCATGAATCATATGTGAACAGATGTATATATATAATCAAACACAAACCACATTGTATGAACACATGACATGATGAATGATGTAATTGAGATCAAGGCTCAATCCAACGGAGCCGATCTAATGAGGCACCTGATTCTCAATCCGTATCCCACGAGGAACTGATGGGCCTAATGAAATGATGGTACTGAAATGACAAAATGCATCCACATATAAACCACATAACAACTATACACATTTGATCACGAAATGATATTAGCACAAGTGTTTAAATCAAATAAAAGAACTTGTACGACACATGATACACCTCAAAACATGATTAAAACGGGGAATTTGTAGAGATTCACTCACAGTGGGTGCGTATTCTTGATTGAAAATGAGAGCGCACGAGTTGCGGATTTAACCGATGAAGGAGTTCTAACCTAAAATGATAACGCGATAGCTTGATAAATAAATAAATTAATATTTAGGTTAAAATCCTTTGTTTACATTTTTAGGTTATTTTTTGCAGGTTTTATTGATATTTTAAACCCTTGAAAATGTATATTTTTGAACTTTTTATTTGACTTTTCACTTAATATATATAGCCTTAGAATAAAATATTAGAAATAAAATAAAAATAAAATAAATAAAAAAATCTTGTCAGACTGTCAGTCTGACAGGCCGGTTCGATTGATATTGTAAGCATGCGTGTGTTGAGACTCGAACCCGTGACCTCTCGGTTGCGTGCACGCAGCTCTTCCAACTGAGCTACGTGTCTAACCCGAAAGAAAACTGATTTTAATTATTCTTATACACATTTTAGGTTTATTCGAATTTAATTAAATTTTAAAAAGGACTTTTAATGATCAGGCCGGTGTAATCCAGGGGTCTCGAACCGGCGACCTGAGGTTAGTTTGCACCCGGCCCAACCAGTTGGGCTGGGTGCTTAACCCGTAAGAACAGAAGTTGTATTATATTTAACACCTTAGTGGATCTTAGTATGGTTTGGCTTAAAAGTAGAACAGTGTAAAAAAACGGTGCCAGTTGTAAGTTTCGAACTCGGGACGTGCGTGTTGAATGTGCACACAGTCCACCGCTGGACTGTGTGTCTAACCCGGTTGAAATCCGGATTATATTATATAAATACACACTTTAAGCTTCATCTTCTTCATATAAGTTTTCACCCAGGACCTTTACCCGCTGGAATAATTCTTTTTAATTTAGTGTTAACAGGATAATTGGAAAGAGATCTGGAAGGGAAATACCGTTTAATGAAAATGGGCGGCGATACTGAGATTCCAGCGACTTGCAGAACTCCGGTGATCTAAATTCTTCCGGTGACTGGGAGCAGTGAATTTGCGAGTTTGGACGACTGGAAAGGGGAGGTATTTATAGGCGAATGATGTTTCTCAAGACTAGGGTTCCAAGGTTTATGGTGGGCGTGCCTTGATTGTCAATTTACCAAAGATAGCAATGACAGTTGTTGGAGAAAATTCGAAAAAGGAATGGCACGTGTGAAGATTTGCGATGTTTACGGTTTCAGTTGCAGGTTTTCCCGCCCGATTGCATATATGTGTTTTGTTATGTAGAATCTGATGCGTCGTGTGTGTGCAGCGTGGTGGTGTTTGCGGTGTGTGTTTAACCGAGGAACACTTTTTTAATTCCTGGTTCACCCTTTTCATTTCCTTATTTTTTTTATTAGCTCTAATAAATCATTTATTAATTATTAATTATTAATTATAAATATTAATTATTTAATTGATTATTTATTATATTATTAAGGTTATTTTAAACATTCATTATTATTATTTATATATGAAATATTTTAATATTTTATACAAAAATAAAATAACCGAACGAAATAAATAAATACACTTTGATTGATAATTTGGGGCGGGTTTTCGAAACCCGATTTACACAAATGTTACAGTCAAAGCCTTATTATTTTAAAACTTGCAGTTGGATGTGTAATACTGTGACAACTTATTTTCATTTCATGGTTTGTAAACAATATACTCAACTTATGTTGCATTTGATACAATATCGGTAATGACATTTGGAGCTTGTTTTTATTCATTTAGTATGTTCACTTATGTTGTATACAATGAGAATTAATCA
The DNA here is from genome assembly GCA_947069175.1 of Scalesia atractyloides. Classification (NCBI taxonomy): domain Eukaryota; kingdom Viridiplantae; phylum Streptophyta; class Magnoliopsida; order Asterales; family Asteraceae; genus Scalesia; species Scalesia atractyloides. Next base: position 92,387,786 of record CAMTDV010000001.1, read on the forward strand.
GATCACACTACGTGCTTCCGCCTATGAACGGGTGTGACACAATGTATTTGGTGTTTTTTGTTATACATGTGTATAGTTGTCGCTCAAAGTTTATATTTTTTTCACATGTTTGAAATCATGACAAGAATTGGGGTTGTAGTTTTTCATTGTAGATATATAGTGTTTTATGTGTAACAGAGAACGTATTTTTTTGCAGAAGTAAATGAGATTTTTTTGTAGGGTTTTTTTAAGGCAATGCCATGGTGTTCTTGTGTATATTCAAGGTGTTTTCCTTTTTATTGTGCATAGTTTTGATGTTCTATTTTTTTCCTACAGGGTTATGGTATTTTAATATATAGGGAAAAGGTCTTGTATACATTTAAGGTGTATGCTTTTTTATTATGCATAGTGTTGCTGCCTGTTGATCTTAGAAAAAACACCATTGTATGAAAAAACATAGAAAAAACACCATGGATTAAAACATCCAATCGAAATATAATTTTTTTCTTTACATAAGTATAACAATATGGTACTCATATTAAAGATTAAAAAAACACTCGTTATTATGGTGTAAACTTTTTTTTAAAAAGAGTTACGTATAAAAAGTTATTGACATTTAAAAAAGAAAGGTAGAACTTGCATGTGCATTGCATGTGATTTTCTAAATTTAAAAATGTTAAATTTACTTTATACCCCTAATCTAAAAAGTTAAGTATTTTAATGGTAAACACTATTTACAAGATTGCTATCAAGATCTCAACCATTAGATTAAAAATCTAATGGTTTAGATTCTTTCTTACCATTCTCAAAAAAAAATATTTTTTTTACAATAACCTCACCTTATATATATAGGTAGAGGTTCATGTAAGAAAATTTAAAAGTGTGAGAAGGATAAGAAAGATTATGGAGATGACATGTGTCCCTTTTTATTTTGGTAGTTTAAGGGTATAAGTATAAGTTAACTAATAAAATCTAATTATGGAATGAATATATGCAACCGATTTTTGGCAGTTATTGTTGGGATTTTCGAATTTGAAATAACACCCTAACTCAATAAAAACACCACAGCATGTATATTGAAGGTATATATCTTATAAAGGACAGAAATATAACTCATAAAAACACGCTAAGTCATAAAAACACCCTAACTCATAAAAACACCACAGCATGTATATTGAAGGCATACATCTTATAAAGAATAGAAATATAACAAAAATAACACCATAACTCATAAAAACACCACAACAGTTATATTGAAGGCACACATCTTATAAAGAACACCCTAACACTGAATATAACAGAAATAACACCCTAATATAACACCAGTCAACACTTTAATCAGAATCACAACAGAAATAACACCCTAAATATATAAAAACAGAAATAACTCTACATAAGTATATCAATATGGTACTCATATTAAAGATAAAAAAACACTCGTTATTATGGTGTAATTTTTTTTAAAAAAGAGTTACGTATAAAAAGTTATTGATGTTTAAAAAAGAAGCGAGGAGCTTTGCATGTGTATTAATGTTAGTTTCTTAATTCAAAAATATTAAATTTACCTTTATACCCTTAATCTAGAAAATTAGTTAGTTTAATAGTCAACATTATTTACAGAATTGCCACTATGATCTCAACCATAAGATTAAATATCTAATGGTTTAGATTCTTTTTTATCCTTCTCACACTTTTTTATTTTGGTAGTTTAAGGGTATGATCGTAATTTAACTAATAAATCTAATTAAGGACTGAATATTTGTAACCGATTTTAGTGAGTTATTTTAGGGAATTCAAATTTTAATTGTTTTTGAATTTACGGATCATAGTCGCCACCCACATATCATTACGAACAATTATTTATAACATCTTGATCATATTTTCATTCGCGGTTATGAGATTTAGTTTATTGTATCTGGATGTTCATTAACATCTTGATCGATGGATAACGATGAACCAGGTATGAATTTTTAGGGTTTCTTTTGTTGTTTATTCAGTTGCTGTGTTACATTTTTTTGTTGTTCGGTAATGAATACTTTTTTTTAATTCTCTGTTTTGTTCATTTTTTTCATACAATCGTGTTGGGTATGCGGATTTTGAGGTTTAAAAAAAGTATGGTGTTTTTATGTTATGGTTGATAATGCTAGTATTATACGTATATTGTGTTTTGTTTGTACATTGGTTGTTGGGAGAAGTTATTTGCACAAGGTGTTTATTTTCCAAATGGTGTTTTATTGTACAGACCCCCATTTTGTGGTGTCTTGTTTTCTTTTTGTTGTGTATTGTTCATACAATCGTGTGGGGTTTGCGGTTTTTGATGTTTTAAAAAGTATGGTGTTATTTATGTTATGGTTGATAATGATAGTATCATACTTCTATGTGTTTAATTTGTAGATTGGTAGTAGGAAGTGGTTTTTTGCACAAGGTGTTTATTTTCAAATGGTGTTTTTTCCATATGTTGTGTTCATATTATTGTTTCATATAGTGTTGGGTTCTGTTCTATTATCATTGTGCTGCTTTATTTATATATGGTGTTTTATTTAAAGGAGTATGGTGTTTTATATATATATGGTGTTTAATTTGTGCATTGGTAGTAGGGAGTGGTTTTTTTGCACAGGGTGTTTATTTCAAAGGGTGTTTATTTAAAGAAGTATTATTGTTTCATATATAGTATTTTTTGTGGTTTTTTATTTTAAAAGAGTATGGTGTTTTTTATATATAGTATTTTTCATAGTATATGATTTGTATAGTGTTTTTTTGTAGTTCTCTATTGTCCTAATTTTCGAATATTTGTAAACTGAATTTCATCAAGATTGTTTTACTGTAAAATACAACGCTTTGAATCATAACATAGAAAAAACACCATGGAATAAAACATTCAAGCGAGACGTAATTTTTTTCTCTATATAAGTATATCAATATGATACTCATATTAAAGATAAAAAAACACTCGTTATTATGGTGTAATTCTTTTAAAAAAGAGTTACGTATAAAAAGTTATTGACGTTTAAAAAAGAAGGGGGAACTTGCATATACATTAATATTAGTTTCTTAATTTAAAAATGTTAAATTTACCTTTATACCCTTAATCTAGAAAATTAATTATTTTAATCGTAAACATTATTTACAAGATTGCCATCAATATCTCAACCATTAGATTAAAGATCTAATGGTTTGGATTCTTTCTTACCATTCTCACAAAAAACACATTGTTTACAATAACCATATATATATATATATATATTATAAACACACACACAATTGGCCATTAACAAATGTTTTTATCCCTTGGAACAAAAGTTGTTCCAAGCTAAGTATGTTTTTCTCTTTCTTTGACACGTAGCTCACACATGTTAAAGTTCTAATAAAAACATTTATATGTGTAAATATTCTTTCTTACCATTCTCACAAAAAACACATTGTTTACAATAACAAATATATATATATAATATATACACACACACAATTGGCCATTAACAAATGTTTTTATTCCTTGGAACAAAAGTTGTTCCAAGCTAAGTATGTTTTTCTCTTTCTTTGACACGTAGCTCACACATGTTAAAGTTCTAATAAAAATATTTATATGTGTAAATATTCTTTCTTACCATTCTCACAAAAAACACATTGTTTACAATAACCATATATATATATATATATATATATACACACACCAATTGGCCATTAACAAATGTTTTTATCCCTTGGAACAAAAGTTGTTCCAAGCTAAGTATGTTTTTCTCTTTCTTTGACACGTAGCTCACACATGTTAAAGTTTAATAAAAACATTTATATGTGTAAATGTAGTTAACCATAAAATAAAAAGTAGAATGATCCACTAAAAGATAGGTTTTGCTTTTAAGTAGCTTAAGAGGAATTGTGATGATAATATGTGACACCCTTTTGTTTTCTCAAAAACACAACCAAAAAAATCTAGTAAAAAAAAATATAGCACAAAAAATCTCTGACACAAAAAATTCAAGAAAAAAAAAATTAATACAAATAATTAGCACAAAAAAAATCTAGTATAAAAAAGATAGCATAAAAAAATCCAGCACAAAACATCTAGTACAAATCCAGCACAAACATATACAAACACAAAAAAATTCAAAAAAATTAATACAAAAAATTCAAAACAAAATTTAGCACAAAAATGTAGTATAAAAATTCAGCACAAAAAATGCTATAAACATAGATATACAACATATTTTTTTGGGTTTTTTTAATCATATTTTATATAGCAATATAGTGCTCAAATTAAAGATAAAAAGACGATCGATTTTATAGTGAAATTTTTATAAAAAAATAATGTCGTATAAAAAAGTTACGAACGTTTGAAAAATGAGGATGGAATATACATATGGCTTGCATGTGGAGAGAAAAAATAGTCTTAACAACTAGGCTATTTTCTATATTTTTATCTTAGCTATTGATTTGAAAAATAAAAGGTCGAGATTCCTTCTTCTCCTTAGACAATATCAACTTTTTATTTGATCCTACCCACTTGTATATGTAAATGTTTTAAACGAGATGAAATTGAACACCTAATAAAAATTGAAATCACATGAAACACCAAGACCTTACGAGATTGACCATTAGACCCGACCCACGACATTTCAGTGTTTTATAATGATTACTTGACACCAAAAAGAAGTTTCAAATCAAGGGCGAGTAAATCAACAAATCCAACACAATAACATCCCTATGATATATTTGCTATTAAGAATCTACAGAATGATCACTCAAATGTGATTTCAGGCTTCTTTAAATGAAAAAGAAAAATGGTTCACATCAAGACATGCCCTAAACGCCTAGTTACACAAGCTTTCCACATTTTCAATAATATAAGTCAGTCTGCAGGTGCTCCATTAATGGGGAAAAAACAAGCACCGTGTAAAAAAACATGTACAAAAATAAAAACTTTGGTTATAAATTGATGTAATCTGGAGAGAGGATATTGTTTAGCAGCTCTTTCAGATTAGCCAGCACGTGCCGCGGCCCTAAACTTTCAACACCAATAAAATTCAAGAGCTGCTCCAAATCCTAAGGCCATGTGAGATGGATTCATAAACACAAATAACAGACTGAAAACTGTTTATCTGCTTATCGTGTTTTGATACCACAATACGTGGAAAAGAATACATGAGGTGACAATTTTGAGTAAAATTTCTTGATAAAGGTTCCATCTGGGTTGTGTTTGTCCTCGAGCTTGAGCCTAAAATAAAGCTCGTTTATTTATCGAGTCCGAGCTCGAGCCTGACATGTGAAACTCATCAGGCTCATCGAGCTTTAGTGTAGTGTTAGTTTTTATTAATACTTAATAACATTTACCCCTTATTTAAAGTTGTCTCGTAAACAAGCCGGGCCGAGCTTATCTAAACTTGTTTACGAGCCAAGCCCAAACTTAAAAATAAGCTTGTTTAGTAAATGAGCCCGAGCTTCACTTATCAAACTCGGGAGCCTAAACGAGTCTATTATTTATATTATTTTTATTAATATATAAATTAATAGATAATAAACGAGCCGAGCCCGAGCCGAGCTCGAGAAACTACCAACGAGCTCGAGCTTTGAAAACAAAGCTCGAATCGAGCTCGGGCTCAGCTCGTTTGCACCCCTAGTTTTTGGTACATGTCGGCTCTGATTGAATTTGGCCCAAAACACTTTTATGTCCGAGATTTTGACCATATATAAATAATTAGAGTCATGTAATAATATTTCAATGACAATATAATTTACGAATAAAATGATTTAGAAGGTTTTATGCCTTAATTTTACAATTTCTGTGCCTTTCTCCTCTTAAGCGATTTTTATTTATTTTACACATGTTAGAGACAACATAATCTGGATCGACCCATTCGTAAGTAAATGAATTGAAATTGTCACCTCTGTTAATTAGTGATGTTTACGCTCGAGAAGTAGACAAACCTTATTTAGTAGAAAAAGGGCATAAGCTGATCTTGTCGTGTCTTGTCCTTCCAAGAAGAGGGGAAATTCCATTGGCTTTGAGCTTAATGAAGGTAATGAGATTGATGTAAAATCAGATGATGTGGGCTCCACCGAGGGAGCGTAATCACATATATATGTACGAGAACCTCCTAATCGTAATGGGTAGCGCAAAGGAATTTCTAAATAAAAAGCGATTAATGAAACAGCCTACAAAATACATGAAAGGAAGCCCGCTTAGATTAAAGCATTCTCTGATTTCAATTCTTGCTCGTTCACTTGTAGTTAATGTTTGACTTGTGAGGCATGCAAACATAACGCGCTATTATAATTATTGTCATTGTAAGTGAGAAGAATGTTTCTCTTCCATTGTATGTAACATACTTTCATACTTAAACCATTGTATGTAAACATTCTTTCGAGTAATGTACATGGATGGTCCCTGTGGTTTACCAAAACTTTGGATTTGGTCCCTAGCTTTCCAAAAGTACATAGGTGGTCCCTGTGGTTTGCACTTTGTAACGCATTTAGTCCCTAACTTGGACATGCTAAAACCTTTATATTTGTTGGCTGGGGACTAAATGCGTTACCAAGTGCAAACCACAGGGACCATCCGTGTACTTTACTCTATTCTTTATAGTAGTAAAATTGGTTATGTGGTGCAGCCATCACCACGTCAGCAAAAATTTGTCGCCAAGTAACCACTTTAACTGCCATAACAAAGTACTTGCAACAATGAGGAAAAAAAACCCTCTTACCATGGTATGCAACCTTTTATAGGGGGGCAAAACGGTGATTGGCACACCGCCATGTCATACAAAAATTGCCGACACATCACCTTTTAACCTGCTATAAAAGGTTACTTATAGCAGGTAAAAAACAGTGATAGGTACACCACTGTATTACCTACTATTATAGATTACATACAATGGTAAAAGGTCGAAGTAGATTACGTACAATGACAAAGACATGTTTTGATGTAATACAGACAGCTAACAAGAAAAGAGTGTATAGTGGAGGTTAAAAAACATACATGTGCAACATAACCAAGAGCAGTTGCTGAGCTCTGGACTTCCTTCTTATCGGTGAAAAAACTCATTTTCTTAAAAGGGAGTACAGTCAGATGAAGACCAGATATAGTTAGAGATCCTGCATCAACGGGTTTCGCTCCAGAAGGATTCCCTGCATAGCCATAAAGGCATAAACATGTATAAATTTATTCAATTGCGAACATGTATATATATGGTGTACAGAGATCAAGTAAATATATGCAAGCATTCAGAAGGGTTCCCTACATAGCCATAAAGACATAAACACATATCTATACATACACACACTCATAGGTCAGAAAGGTTCCATGCACAGCCATAAAGACATAAACACATATCTATACATACACACACACACATAGGAGCAGGAACTTCTGACAGAATCCGAAAACAAGACACGAACCTAACACAATTCATGGGTTTGGATTTAGTCTAAACGGGTTCGGGTCATTTTCAGGTTGAACCCGTTTAGCTAAACGGGTCGGTTCGTGTCAACCCAGGCGGGTTGATCTGCTGAACCCATTTATATTATATTTTATTTTTTTACAATATGTTTTATTTCATATATTAAATTGGGTGGGTATTTTATGCCATAATTATAACTTAAAAAGAGAAATTGACATAATATTTTATAATTAAAATGTAATTGTATTATATACATTTGTGTTTTTTGTATTAAAATTTCTATTTTAATATATATTAATTTGCGAAAAAAGAAAAAACACAAAAAAAAATTCGGGTTGAACGAGTCATGGGGTCACCCGCAAATATTTGGGTCATGTTCGGATTCATACGTATGACACGATTGTTCGGGTTGTGTTCGGATTCGCCCGGGATTTTTGGGTTCGGGTTGGAACCACTAACCCTAAATCACGACCCGTTTAGCACCCTTACACACACATACACACACACATATATATATATGTATGTACGTATGTAGATTTCAGATGCATCACAATCAGCAAACAATCAACACCAAAGAAAATTCCAACTATAATAAAAAGGTGAATGACCCCTTAAAAATGATGCTAACTTGATTTCTCAATTGTTCTCCATTAAAATCCAAGAAAAATACGAATACCTTAGGCCTAAGTCCTAACTAGCGAAAATTATTACCTGATTTACTGTTGTTGGAATATGAATCAAGTTCTTGCTCAAATGTATGTCCAGTCGCAACTTTCACAGGATAGAGTAACGAAATTTGTAACACCATGAATTGCTGTCTCATCCTCAGCAACTTCTGCACGTTCTTTAAATGACCGTACCCTCTTTCTCCAGCCAACGAATTATTTTCTTCCTACAAAGTTAAAGAAAATAAAAAGAGAATTCAGCAAAAATATAATTTCTAAGGGACAAGCCATTTTATAAATATTTATACGGGAAGTTAAGGATTGGTCGTTAAAACTTCTTATAGTGTTATATATGGTTGAAGCCAAACCGATTATGATTATCTAATTTTTTTAAGGGTGAAATAACTATTGGAATTGGATTTTAATAATCCCAGCTTTAGGTGGTTGGCCAAAATCTCACCTTCAAATATCGCCACTCACAGTCCCACCTTTTAAAAAAAATCTCACTAGACCTCAGTTAAAAAAACTTAACTCCGTTAAGTTTTTTCTATATTTCAAACTGATGTTTTAAGGCTTTTAATCAGAACGAGGATACGAGCCGATTGATGTAAAACTTATCTCGAAACAGTGCTCCAAACGACGAAAACGTTGCTTCAATTAGGGTGTTTAAACTTCCAATTAACAAAAACCAAGCCGTTTGGAGCACCGTTTCGAGGTAAGTTTTGCATCAGTCAACTCGTATCCTCGTTCTGATCAAAAGCCCTAAAACATCAATTTGAAATTCGGGAACAAAAAATTCACGGAGTTAACTTTTTTTAACAGAGGTCCGGTGAGAAAAAAAATTAAAAGGTGGGACTGCCAGTTGCAATATTAGAAGGCGGGATTATTATTGGCCAACTGCCTAAAGGTGGTATTTATAAAAATCCAATTTGCCAATAATTAGTTTTACGGTTGCTTATTCAAACCGACTAACTGATCCTAACTATAATACCTCTTTTAACTCCTTAATTAACAGAACAGCCAAACACTCATACAACTAAATATCTGATTATTGCGTTGTGTAACAGCAGAAGCAAATGAAAACAAATGCTCATGTATTGCGTTTTGTTACAACTAATTATGCATCTGATTCTGACTATTTCAAAAAGCATAAGCAGTTTTCATTAGCAATTGTGGGAATATAAACTATAAAGGTTTAGTTACCTGCAAGCTCCGACTAGCAACAGAAAGAGAAGTTCCAGCCATAAGCAGAGATCTAATCTCGGTGTTAAGTTGATCCTCCTGCTTTTTAGCCTTTTCTTGTACAACTTTTAAATTCATTGACGTGTTTCCCATTACCAATTTTCGTGCTTCCAATTTTTCACGCATCTCATCTAGTTGGTTAGACCAACTTAATGACTCTGCTTCTGACTGCCACGTAAATCATTGAATCCTCATTTTATATGCAAATTCTAAAGGACAGTAGATGTGATAGCTGATACAATAAATAGATTTAACGAATAGTCCTACAACCATAATAACAAGTCACAAAGGAAATAAGTAAACCCATAGTGTGATTAAAACTTTCATGTGTGCATTAAGCAAGCTTATGTGCATAATTCCAGCACGAGTTTGGCATCTTTTGTTTGTTGTACTTATGTGCTCTATATTTAACCAAAATATGAACTAAAACAGCTAACTTTTCTTAATTCTAAGGCAAGTTCTATTCACAAGCGGAACATAAACATGAACATATTTATTAATAAACATCTTGTGACCAAGAAACAACAAAATCTCTACCTCCTAATCCATAACCAATGCTATGAGGCTTAAGGCTCAATACATCAATTTCAACTAACTCAATAAGAACAATCTCATGTATAAGAATACCAGTAAGGGAAATGACCAAACGGGAACTCATAAATATTGTTTTTACCATGCGTACAACACTTAATAAATAATAATTCTGATTGGTTTCTCGTGAGTTCTCGCAGTATTTAGAGATCTCATCTAGGAAGTCTAATTCATTGATAAGACATTCAAACAAAATTGGATCATCAAGCATGGTAAATTCAAACTATACCCCCAAAAATTAAAAACAGATCCTTTTCAAACAGTTGTAGGCTTTCGAAATTCTAATAATCAAATTACTTCTCTAAAATTATTTCACATCCTATGCAATCAATTTCACATAACATAACAGCCTCCAACAATCACAACACAATCAATAAACATAGCAATCAAAGCAGCACACAGATGAAATGAAATCAAATCAAATAACTTTAACCACCTGTAAATACTCATTAACTTTCTCCTGCAATAAACACTTGTTATAATTCGCGTCATTAACCGCAGCCGACAAACTCGAAAGGCGAGCAACCTCATGCTGATAATCCTCCCAATTCACAACCTTGACGTTCTCCTCGTGACTCTTATTATTATTATTCTGTTCTTGTTCAACCTTCTTCTTCGATTCCATAACAAACTGAAGCAATTAACAACAATGATGAGATCTGGAAAACGCGTGTGGAACAATCGATCAAGTGTTGTTGGTCACCGTGAGTCCACCTCACCATCGTCGTCTTGAAGAAGTATTGGGGGATTTTAGGGTTTACATGACATTTGGTAGTGAATTTGTGTGATTGTGGATGTGTAGGTTGTTGAATTTAGGGTTTGAGGGTTCGATTTGAAGGTGTGTGTGTAGATTATTTGGATTGCAGATGTGTAGATGTATGAATTTGGAAGTGGTTTGATGTGAATTTTCAGTTTAGTTTGATCGATGATTTGGGGAATTGGGTTGAAGATTGGTTGATATAAATTAAAAAGAATATAATAATATTATATTACTAACTCCAATTGTTTTTAGATCTACGTTTTCACACACTCATCTGCCTGTTTAGACACCCTTTAGACGGATCGTCTAGACCTAGACGGGGGGTACAACGTCAAATCAGTCACATCAGACGGAGCGTCTAGCTGTAAACGGTTGTTGAAGACGACCAGCCTAAGACGGGGCGTCTAGGCCTAAACGAGCCGTCTTGAAGGTTGTGCTCTGCATGCATGTCAGTAAAGTAGTAAAGTGCCATGTCGAGCATTTGATGTCGCATAAAACTTTCAATTCGTCGTCGGAATTCTCTCTGTCATGAACTTTGGCTTATATTACTTCATCTGATATCGTTCAATACATGTCAGTAAAGTAGTGAAGTGATACGCCCCTCCTAGACGTAGACGGGGCGTATATTTCTTTGTTAAATAGACTCATGCAGAGCATTTGATGTCGCATAAAAACTTTCAATTCGTTGTCGGAATTCTCTTTGTCATGAAATTTAGGTTATATTACTTAATCTAATATCATTCAAAGGTGGTGAAATTTCATCAAACTGGGACAACTATTTCTTTGGGGCGTATTCTGGCGGCTCATGGGTGCCTGAAGCCAATACGGTAACAGTTATTAGGTTAAACTAGTTGTTGTTTTAATTATTTACTAATGGTGATATCGTTGTTAGGGGGAGAGCGGTGTTCCCAAATCTAACGAGCAAGAGGAGGTTGTGTCTAGTGTACAAGACATTATTCGTGATGGTGGAGGACATGGTGGTGAGGCACCCCCATGCGCAGGCAATCCGTACCTCACAGAGATGGTTTGAAACCCGTTACATAGTGAGATAAAAACATATTTACCCGATGGAGATCAGCCTTATATATTTTGGAAAAAAACTATTGGAGGGACGGTTTCTAGCGTGCAAATTTGTATATCAATCGACTACACGTCAAAGAGTGTCTTGGACTCAATCGAAGACTGTAACTGAAGGGAAACTCGAGGAGTAAATGCAGATAAATGAGAAATAATGTCCTTTTATAAATATATATGTTTTTTGTTTGCGTAATAGAGTGTCTTGTGGTTTAACATAGTAATATGTTGTTGAACTTATTTCAGGTGTTTCTACAGCACCTAACGAGTCTCAGTCATCGTCTGACGATCAGTTTTGGTCAACCACGGTCAACAAAGCAAGAACATCGTCTGATTTTTTTACGTTTAATACGATTTATTTGTATAATTAATACAAAGATTTTTTTAATACAATAAAAAAACTTTTTGTATAACTAATAGGATTTTGTTTACTTAATTTGAACTTTCATATAAGCCGACATTCCTTCAGTACACCCAAGGCACATCAATTAAACCATACAAAGCCCATCTAAAAACCAACAAGCTCCGGGTATTGACAAACATCAGCAATTATACTCTCCGAGCTCTCACGTCCAACCGTCGGCACCGGCAGATGACAAAATGTCAATACTGCCGGTGGCGACGGTGGGACGTGAGAGCTCGGAGAGTATGATTACCGTCTGTTTGTCAATACCCGGAGTTTGTGCCTTGGGTGTACTGTGGAATGACAGCTTATATCAAAGTTTAAACTAAGTAAATAAAATACTATTAGTTATACCAAAAAAAATTTAAATGTGAATATACGAGTCGTCTAGACCTAGACGTCTCGTCTTGGTCTAGCAAGAAGACCATTCTACCCCTGGTTTGTTGGTCGTCTAGGCTAAACTAGGGGCAAAATGGTCATACTATCAAGGCCTAGACGGGTCGTTTAGACCTAGACGCAACGTACAGTTTGAGCGGGATCTTTTATCCCTGGTAAATTTTGAATTTAAAATTTAAAATGTAAATTACCATTTTACCCCTGAACTGCCACCCGTCTGGGCCTAATTTAGGGGTAAAATCGTAATTAACCACCTGTCTTTTACAGCTCAGCATGGTTAATTACCATTTTGCCCCTGAATTAGGCCTAGACGGGTGGCAACTCAGGGGTAAAATGGTAATTCGTCGTTTATTCCATACGACCCGTCTAGGCCTAGACGACCCGTCTACGAGTCGTATATGACTGGCAGCCTAGACGATCAGACACAGACGACACCCAACAAAACACACTCAAACACACACATACATATTCTACTGTATTCTGGACCGTATTTTTGCGAAATCAAGCATCTCTGGTACGTATTTTCACCTATACTTCAACAAACTTTAATGTATTATGCATTTAGAACGTAGGTTGCTTGTGAATTTGATAATTTTTGGGGTTTAAGGGCTGTGATGTTGAAGTATTTGGGTTTTTTGTTGAACAAGACGGGGCGTCTAGCCCTAGACGACCCCAATAGACGACCTGTCAAATTCTTTTTATTTAACTTATATAATTTATTGTTTTATTTATGTTAAATTGCTAATACAATCGCAGATTAGTTATGGACGAGATTGGAGATCCGATACACGGGGACCCACATCCGCATGGTCCGCGACGGGCCCCGCCAGCGCCGGTGGATCCGCTCCATGGCCACCCCTATCTTGAGTTCCCGCCCGACACCGAGACCGCCCGTTTTTTGGGGAAGCTACACCGGATGCACGTCGGATCGCACTCGGCGGTCGACTGGGATGCGATTGAGGCGATTGGTGAGACGCCGAGACTGCGTTTTTTCATTCCCGTTGATTCCCCGTGGCACCGTCTGGTTGACTTGGCCGGCACGCCGAGTTATAGGGAGCTGCTCATCGAGTTCCTGTCGACCTTCACGTTCCACCCTCCACGGGTCGACCAGCCGCCTCCCCAGCCACAGGGTCCTCCCCTCCGCCTGAGGTTTCATTTAGGCTTGCCGGTGTGTGGCGTTCGATGACGCTTGCTGAGTTTTTCGTTCATAGCGGCATATACCTGCAGGAGGAGATTGCTACGAATGTTTATACGGAGGGCTAGTGGTGGTGGATAGACCCACTCTTTTGGGATTTTGGGAGGTGGTCGCAGGCCATGAAACTTGAGAGCATGTCAGGGCGAAGGGGAGGATTTCTCACGTTGCCGATCCGCTGTAAAGGTACGTATGTTTATTACGGTAATTGTTTGATTATTGTTGCTATGAATTAATTTCTGTATTTCGCTAATATAATGTGCAGGTATCTACATCGGATGCTCGCTACGTCTATTAGCGCTCGCGGACACAGCCGTGAGTGGTGTACAAGCACCGATTTATTTTTTTACTATTGTCTTTTGTACGGGAGGTCGTGCGCACTTGCGCACGGTCTCGCCCAGTACTTCGCCTCCGCCCATCACCGGCAGGAGCGCGACTTTTTGTACGGCAGGGCGTACGTCACCGTGATTGCCCGGTCGTTGGGTCTTGTGCCGGAGACGGACCCGCACTTGCAGCCGGCCATACCGTACACGCGGATGGGTTTTCAGACCTTGCGGGGGATGAGGCTGGTTGTAACACCCTGTAAAATCGTGTCCAATAGTATAGTGACACGTGTTGTATTTTTAAGATAGTCTATTAAAGACCAATAAGGACTAAAGGCGTCAACATGCTCAAGTTGAGCCTCTGAGTGACGAACCGATGTCAACATGCATAAATAATAGCCTCTGAGTGATTGATATGTCAACCTGCTTAAATATTTAGCTTTTGAGTGACTGATACGTCAACATGCTTGAAACTTGGCCTCTGAGTGACGGATATGTCAACATGCCCAGCCTCTGAGTGACATCGGAATCAACATGCTTGTAATAAGCCTCTGAGTGATCCTTTGTGAAGTCCTAACTCTCATACGTGCCATTTGTTGGACGAGAGGGTTCAATTCTGTAAATATGTGAAAGTTGGATATTGGAGGGATTAAAAGTGTCAACATGTTAATTTATACCTCTGAGTGACCTTTTAACGAATCGAGAGCTCAATAATGCCCGGGCATAATCCCGGGTATGCCAAGTATTGGCTACGGAGGGCTAAACCATAGTATTTAAAATCGTTTTTATAAGCTTTATATAGTTTAGGGGCCAAAGTGTCAAATTTTAAAACTGAAATAGGGGCGGTCGCGGACCGCGAGAGACCCGGCCTGTGTCTCTCGCGCCCCGCGAGAACAGACCTGCAGCAGAAAGTTTGTTTTGGAGCCCAAGCAAAGCTCCAAAACCATTAAATCGAAACCATGGCCTTCCTAATCAGTTATGCCACGTTTTGGGACACTTGTAAGCTTCTTCTTACACCCCTAGAAACCTGGCTTCACCTCCTTTGAGCTCTCCAACTATAAATAGGTGCTTAAGTTCACCATTTCAACTTGCACCTTTCTTATTCACTCTTCTCCCTCCTCTGGAAGTTCCTAACTAAAAGGAGCAGTCCAACATAGTTCTTTTGCATCTAGGAATCACTGGTAAGTGTTCCTTCCTTGTGCATTTTCGTTTATAGGCTTCTATAGCCTAAAGTCAAGCGTTTTACGTAAAACGCTTTGACTTTCGGTTAAGACCATTATGGTCCAGCCATTTTTCAAAATGAACATGGCTAAGTGGTCACAGTAAGGTAGGTGTTAGTCCCTATAAAGGGCACCTCCTGAAGATCACGTTTGCTAGACCAATTGACGGGTCAAAGTTGTGATATTAAAAAGTCAAACAGGCCATTTTTCAGAAAAATCATAAATTGATCTTATATATGTTATGAAACCTGTTTTGACACTTAAACAAGTTGGTAATAATTATTAGAACATGTATGAACATGTTCGGCTCGTCAATTTCAGTTCTAGGGTCGGTTCGCAACCGAAAGTCGCGACGTTTGACTTCTGCTTTGACTTTCGATTCTGACCCGATTTAGATTAGTTACCTACTGATCTAAAGTTGCATTATGATCATAATATAATTTAGCATAACCTTCTGAGGTTATATTACATGATCATAATCAGAATCCAAGTTTATGCGCAAGTTCCATAATTATGTCATCTTTGACCAAAATGCCTTTTTTTTTTCTTCATAAAACAAGGTTTTAAATGGTAATGAACTTCAAAATGAGTTTCTACTGATGTAATATTATCAGTAGGATTATTTGGGATGTTAAACTAAGTTATAAACTGAGTTTTCAAGCAAGTCCTCAAACTATGTCGATAAATGACGGTTTTAGCCCCTGTGGCTTATAAAATACTTTTAATCAAATCTTTTCAAGATAAATCATTTATTTACTGATATGTTATATTAAATAACATATTTTAAACATTTTAATCTGATCCAAATGTCAATTTTCGTAAATATCATTTAAAAACGTCATTCTACGACATAAGCGTCGTTTCGGCGCATAATATGGTTTTAAACCATATTATTGACCAAAACTTGATACCTACTGATTTCAAAACTTATTTTAAACATAATTACAGTAGACACATGTTATAAACTCAGAATCCCAAATAATTTATAAACTATGTGTAAAATGACCAAAATGCCCTTCGGTGCGTAGTTTGGTCATAAAAGATAATTTACACATATAATTGACATCCTACTAATATTATGTCATAAATAAATTATTTTTCCAGAATACTTATAATTATAACATTAAATTATATTCAAGTTCTTTTATATGGTATGAAATTACCAAAATGCCCTTATGAGGCATAGTTTCGTTTTAAAACCTTAATGGGCATATAAGTTGATATCCTACTGATATTTTAACTCATTTAAAGTATAGTGGCATATAGAACTTGTCCATGACTTATCCGGTTACCCGATATCGCTATTATGCGCACAGTTACGTATATGTAACTATTTTACGGAATTTAACCGTAACGGTTTTAACCTTGTCATTTAGCCTCAAAATCCAGAATGTTTATAGTTTACCCATATTATACAAGTCAAGTACTTGTCGGGTTTAAACTACGTTCTATCCGATCATCGTTTAATCAAGCGTTATACGTAATGATCATGTACACTATTCGGTTTATACAACCGTTAGTATTTAATTGGCTAGTTTATGCCATAATCCAGACTAGAGCCTTCTCGGTAAAAGCTATCTGCACTCGGTATACACAATATACGGCTGAGTTATTTAAAAAAATAAAAGAAGAAAGCAATCTCAGGTAAATACTCTCAACTTATTTCCCCTATAAGGGCTTGGGATATGGTAAATTATTATTGCATGGTCCATTGCATGGTTAACCTTTCTAAGATAATAAAAGATTTTGTGCCGTTTGCACTTGAAATCATTTTTAATATTTTCAAAATGAGTCAGTTGGGTGTATTTATCAGCGTAAGCTGACGTATCCTCCAAAGACTAATCTGCAGGTACAACACGAAATTAAGCCGGAAGCTGCTCGGTAGAGAATAAGAGGATTCTTGTAAATCCTTAGATCTGCCTAAAGTCTGTTTTGTATTCTTTCTATGTACATTTTACGATCCGCCTGTGGATCTTCTATTACGAGCCTGTATATTATTTTAGATTTCAAACATTTCGGTTTGTAATAGTAATTTTACTCCAAGACTTTTGCTGTGCTATGTTTAATTGACAATGATGTTATCAACTTACGTCATGATACTCCCACCCAGGCCCACCGGTGTTTGGATTTCAGGGTTGGAAATCCGGGGTGTGACACTGGTGAAGAGGTTCGGCATACTAGGCGAGCGGTTTAAAACCCGCGAAGGTGAGCCATGGATTCCGGAGCCACTGCTAGATCAGTTCGATCCAGTCTATCCGCCGGCAGATGAGGCAGCGGTAGTCCAGGACCCTCCGGTTGATTTTGACGGACCGGCACCGCAACCGCCACCACCACCTCACGGGGCGCCTCAGTTTCCACAGCACGTCTTTCCAGGTCATGCCCTGGGGGGTGCGGCATACCCATGCTTACGAGCTGCCGTCGACAGGCTTATGGATCTCGTTGGCTGGCTGGTTCGGGAGGCACAGGATAGACGAGAGAGAGGGGTTACCTGCCATACCGCTCCCACCACCTCGAGCACCACATCAGCAGTAGCAGCTGCAACAGCCAGATCCCGATCCCGACTCCGAGGCCGACTCGTATGCATAGCCGTTTTGTATTTAGTATTCAGCTGTACAGATACATATTGTTATGGATGTACAAAGTTATGTTATATGTTATATTTAACTTTATTTTCAGTTATTCGATTACTTGATGATTGTTTGTGTTAAATCAACGTTGAAATGTAATACGGAAACAACATATACTTCTGGCATTCATCTTAAAATGTTGAAAACAGTATTAAATTTTAATATTATGTATTTTTTTTAAAATATAATATAAAAACAATTAAATATATAAATGATTGAAAAAGATAACTCACTTTTTATACAATAAACAAAACTTTTTAAAAATCTAAAATTACACCACAAAAAAAATCAACCTCCAACAACAACCAATTTACCCCACCAAAACACTATTTTTTCAAACTCCAACAACAACCAATCTACCCCACCAAAACACCCATTTTCCAACAAAAAAAACAAGTTCCTAGACGGGTCGTCTAGGTCCAAACGTCTCGTCTAAACACTTAAATTTAAGCACTCTGCCAGGTATCTGCTGACTCCAAAAAATCAGTGCTATACTGGGGCGTCTAGCCCTAGATGACCCGTCTAGGGCCCAAGGGTGTCCACATAGACAGCAAGGGTATGTGAATAGTTGAGCCTTGTTTTATAGTGAAATGAAATGAACAAAGACAGGTGATTAAGTGATTACATGTTTTTTTCTAATGAATTACATGTTTTTTTCTAATGAATTACATGTTTTTATTTGATAATTTAAGATTTAACATAAAAATTCTTAAACAATAAGACCATGTCCATAGCCAGAAAGAGGAAAGAAGACATATTATCAGTCTCCAGGTGATCATGTCTTTCTACCTAGAGATGAACATGGTACCACACTCATATCGCAAGTACCGACAATGAAAAACTAGGAATATGGGTACTGCTATCGAAAAATAGGGAAAATGGGTATCGATGTCAGTATCGAATATACTAGATACAGTAATCGTACCCAGTACCAAATGCTCATTCCTATTTCTCTCTCCTCTCTCACCAATTCAACCCCCCCCCCCCCCCCCCCCCACACACACACCCCTCTTCAAGGTTCGGATGGATATTAGTGTCGTACCAAATCAAACCAAAATTTTTATGAAATTAAAACTAAATATCGTCCCATATATGTTCAGTCAGTACCGGTATGGTACAGTAACGTATCGCATAGTGACAGACGATGTCGCCTTCCTCTCCCGTCACAATTATTGTTGGACACTGCTTGTAATTACAAGCTTCTCCTTATTTGGACCAAGCCCCCAACATTGTCCTTGTGACAGATGATGTCGCCTCATCCATGGTCTGTCCTTGGAAACATGAGATGAAGATAGTCCTGGTAGTATGAATTCAATCTCGTGTGCTAAAATATAATAATTAGATAACTAACCTTAGTAAGCAATCCAAATAACCTCTATTTAACTCTATATAGTAATTGTTTTAGTTTAAACTATAGAGAAAAACACATTTTCATTTTTATCAAATATTAGAGGTTGTTTGCAGTGAAAGTATCTTAAATAAAAAAGTCATTTACTTCCCATAGCTTATACTTCTTTTGAATTTAAAAAAATGTAATGTGTTTACATTTTAAAACTCGTTCACTCTTATTCAAACTTTTCTTTACCTTGTTAAGTTTCATCTTTTCCTTGTGAAGTCCGATATACATACAAATGTATGGTTGTATCATATGTTTTATTTATTGACTATTTTATATATAATAAACATTAGTAGACCCATGTTGTAGATCACTTGAACTTTTCTATTTCTTATATATATTATCTATACTTTGAATCACTACGTTTCAGACCATAACCTGCATAAATATTTATATTTGCGTCATATGACTTTGGTGGTTGTTGATTGCATATACTTTCAAAGTTGAATCACAAACCCGGATTTGAACATTGGAGGCCACATTTTTTTTATTATTTTCTTACTCTTTTTTTGTCAATTATTCAAAGACTAAAAAAACAAAACAAAAGAAATTTAAATAGCCCAAATTGTTAACCCGTATGATGGACATTAATATTGGTTTTTAACTGATTTTCATATTTGATTGGTGTTTCTTGGTGATAATTTTTTAGTACTTTGATGCCAAATTGTTTTAAAGTTTCTATTAACATTTTATTATAGGATTTAAAAGTATTTTCTCTATTTAGATTTTTTTTACTAAAGGGCTTATAGCCTAGTTGTATCAAGGTGTATAGTAAACGTGTCTTTCCCAACTAGTGAGGGATCTAGTCCTATAAAGATATTAGTATAGATTTAGGAGTATGTTAAGCGAGTATGAGTTAGCCGCTTCAAAATAATAATGATAAAAGCTAAGATTTTTTCTAGGTTTAAGAAAGGAAAAACGGTGGTACTTTATCTAATTTATAATGTGGCGCCGTTGATCGATGTCACCCACTTGGTTTGTCTATTCCACAAATGTGGCTAGTGATCCTTCGTACCACCATTCTCCATCTTTTTTGCACCTTCATTTCATCCCACTCTCGTTTGTGATTTACATGTCATTGATGACGATGAGAATTCAACTTTCCCATCTTGTTTTAGTTATGGATCTTGTAGCTCAAGGTCGGTTTTATATGCTTCTATGAGTTAGATATTACATAAAGATACTCTTTGAACTGTTATAACAATAAATAAGAACGTAACTAATTTAATAGATTTAATGAAAGAAATATGTGTTAAGGCTAAGGTAAGGGAACGTTTTTTGCCACATATCTTTCAGTTAGAAAGAGGGGCTTTTCCCCATAAAACCCCAAAACCATGAGATGGAGGCAAGGGCAGAGGGCATTTTTCGTTTTTTTATTTTTTATATTTTATTGTAATTCTTTTTAAAAAACACCAATCAGTAAATCACCATCATCCTCCAATCAACCCACCAATCACCATATGCTATTACAAATGTATAGAACTGTGGGTTAACCATATGCTATTACAGTATCACATAAAATAAAAGTTATGATCTTATTGTAAAACAATAAGAGAATACTAAACATAATTAACATCTCCAAAATTTCAGTAAGTACAGGTAAAGTTTGTAAGCTTAAACAATATAAGGTAACATCTCTGATTACATGTACAAACAGCCCAAAATTTTTGCAGTTATAAAGAAATATTTTACTGCTTTGATGACAAAATAGCCAGTTGCAGGTGACCCGATTGGCATAACTTGAGTGGATTTCTGTAAGTAGTGATCTGAGCAGATTTCCCTTCCGATAAAACAACACGCGCAATGCTAAATGATTCGCCTTTCTCAGCAGCAAACTGCCATTCTCTTACGGTTATAACAAACCAGTCCTTTCGTGCATTTGACGTTGCTTTAACTTCTATATATTCCTTCTTGTTATTCTCACCTTTGACAACAATATCATACGGTAGCCCTGATTCTTTAACATCGTTCACCCACTTCACGCATTTCTCACCGATTTTTGACAAAAAGTATTTGAAAGCCACAAATTCTCCAGTTCTCCCGGTTATCACCTGTTGTGGAGTGACGGTACCCAAACTTAGCTGATCTTTTTCAATTAGATTAGTTGCACTCGTGCAGGTTTTCGTGTAAGAGGAAACTGTATTCTTTGCATAATCTGGTTGACCTTTAAAGTCAACATTCATATCGGTTATGGAATCGGATTGGTCGATTAAAGCTTCGTTTTCTTCCAAGATCACCGAGGGTATCGTTGAGGCTGGATTTTCTTCGATGATCCAGTCATCATCAGTTTCGTTAAACTCTTCCGTAACATTCCGTCTCATTTGACCGGAGTTGAACGCCATTGTCTTTACCGCGTATTCAAACCCGGGTGCGGTTTTCCAGTTGACAGGTGGCCAACTCGAGTTACTTCCGAACTTCTTGGCAGAAGTAGATTTCGGAGGACATGAATCGTCCAATGAGAAACCACAGCTTGTTGTCATTGTCTCCTTATCGTCTTCTAGTGCTGATGTGCATATCATCCACGGTGATTCTTCACTGGGGAGCTTTAGTAACTTTTGGCTATTTGTAACAAACAATTCCATCTGTTCCTCTGTGGAGCCTGATTCCGCCATTGCTGTAATCATGTGAAGAAAATTCGCCAAGGGCAATTCGGGTATTCCCGAAACTAAAAAAAGGGAAAGCTCCATGTACACCGAGTGAGCATCGGATTCACGGGTTACGTACAGAATGTTGTCTTGTAGAAGAGAACTGCACTCGAATCTTTTGTTAGATTCGATGCCAAATTTTTTAATGATGTTTTTGTAGAACAGTTTCTCAACCACTACAATTTTTAGAGAATTTAGGTTTTTGAATCCAGAGAGCTTGAATTCTGAATATTCGTTTGGATGAAGGTTATAAATGTAGCGTTGTGCATAAGGGAGCGCCCAGCAAACCAATGAAGTTTTGAAACTACTATCTGTGGGACCGTAGTATATTGCTTCACGCGTCACAACCTGCAGAAAGACGTAATATACTAATATTAAAAAATGTTTCCAGGATAAAAGTTTTTTATTAACGAATAGGATGATAATAATTTGTGGTGGTCAACCAAGTATGCATCTAGTTTCATTTGTACATATTATATACATCTTATAATGAAGTGTTTGTGACTTTTAAGCCACCACACCCTCATCTTTCAAACTTTACCACCATCAACCCTCTACTTTGAATTTCCACAACCACACCCTCACCTTTCAAACTTTGCCAGCACCACCCCTCTACTTTGCTTTTCCACCATCACCCCCTCAGCTTTTACACATTAACACCATCACCCATCTACTATTATACTTTCCGTTATTTACCCTACTACTTCTATTTTCGCTCAAGTTTGAAACTTTGCGTTTTTACCCCTTGAACTATTACTCCATTTTTTAACCTGCTCAACTTTAAAAAATTGCAATTTTAACCCCAAGACTACTACTCCTACTTTTGCAAATGCCAATGCATTGTGTTTTACGAAATGTCTTAGGCATTGTGTTTTTACACTTCGTGTCTACCTTTGTGTTTTATAGTTTCTTGTAATTGTCTTTTACGCATTGTGTTTTACACTTTTATGTAATTGTCTTTTACACATTGTGTTATACGAATTCTGTGTTCTCTTACTACACGTTTCCACCCGCCACACGCCGCCGCAACGTGTGGCGGGCAAAATACTAGTTTAGCTACAAAAATATCAAGGTGACATATACCCTTAAAGAATCTTGCAAAGATAAAGAATATTTTTGATGAGGTATCAACCTCTTATAAATTCAAATTGTTAACTTTTCAACGATTTAAAGTCATTTGGTATGCTTTTGGTCTGAAACTAATATATATGGAACAAGTGTATAAGCTACATATTAGGGTGGATTCAAGAGTAGGTGATATATGTATGATAATTTTTTAGCTAACCAACCCACCGATTTTGCCACCTCAACGGGGTGTGTGTGTGTATGTGTGTAACAGAGAGAGAGAACAAGCACCTCGGAAAGACAAGGGATCCCTAACCTCTGAAATAACACAGAAATCTTATCCTCAAGCATCTGCTGTTCGTTAGTATCAAGCTCCCCCAAAAATAAAAAATCGACATTATTCAAATTCTTGAATTCCTTTTTTAGCTCCTCGTCATCACACCAACATATGAGACCAAACGATTGATGCAAAGAAACCCATTTATCTTGCACCGTTGGAAGAATCCTCATTTCCTTCTCCTCCATATTTTTCTTCAAATAGTTAATATCATCCGAACTCAGAAACCCCGAGGCTAATCCATCACCCCATTTTTCAAAAACTTGAAAAACCGTTTTTGCCGCTTGTGATGGTAAGCTTGTAGTTGATAACTGTAGCAAAGACTGAAGATAGCTTAATAGAGGAGGATTCTCAGCGACTCCAAACTCTTTAACGAAGAAATAATGAAGCCCAGGATAAACATCGCATAACATCTTGCTGGAAGAACGATGAGTCAAATGTCGGCCAAACGGAGGATAGGTTGATCTTGTTTGTTCCATTGAACCGGTGGAATCATGCCAATATACTTCGATGGGAGATAAGAATGAACCAGAGGCGGCTTCATGTGTGGATTTAAAGGAGTAAGGAACAAAAATGAAATCTTGAGAATGCAAGTTCTCCATTATCTTCTGTTTTGAGAGGCTCATCTCATTCCATATGAATGTGTAGAACTTGGACATTTGTGATATGCTGGTAACAGATCATAAAATTTAACAAGCATCAGTTATTAACATATGAGTTGTGAGAACCCCTATGAGTTGTGAGAACTTAGAGAATTCGGCCAAAACGAAGGTTTTTTCAAAAAAAATGTCAAAGAAAAATCAACTTTTCCAAAAAATATATATATGTATAGTTTTCGTTGATTTACACCACCGTAAAAAAACCTCACGGTGGGTATAAATGCTGATGTCATCAGCTTTTTACAGTGCTAAAAAAGGCTCAAAACACCGTTTGGCACTAAAACAATTTTGTGTTTGTAACATTTTCATCTACGTGTGTGCAAAAAATAGTGGCAGAACTCACACGATAAGTCGGAGTTCTCTAAAATTCTCACAACTCGGGGGAGGGGGGGTCTCGTGATTTGAGGCATACACACACACACCAGAAGAAGAATAACACACAAATACCTAGCCCTAAAAGGCTTCTCGGATCTTCTCCAAACTTCTAGAACCGACAAAGCATCATCAAGAGTGACGGTTTTCTTCAAGCCGATATCATTTAATAACTTCACATTGTTAACCTAATTTACATCTAACATTAGTACTGGATAATAGTTCAATAAAGTAATATTTTTGCCAAACAAACTAAAACTACCAACCTTTGGAACAGCATATGGTGCACTGTCACCAAGAACTGCATGCACTGTTTCACAGTTATGAAACAAATCTTTAGGAAAATGAAGTTTATCGTCAAGACTAGATGCCAACCATTGACAACTATGAAGGATTCTTATAACAGACGATTTGAAGGGCTTATTTTGTCCATTAAGGCTGCAGAAACCCGTAATCTTACCACAAAAAACTTCATCCCATAGTGTATCAAGTACCTCTAAAAGGTACTTACCCTTTTCCCTATCACCGTTTGAGGAAACATGTGACAGCAAATCCGTTAACTCTTGAGAATCATAATCTATAACGTTAGTGGATCCCAAAGATATACAATCGTCATCTAACATCATGTTCTTGAGAACAGTATGAGGTATGTCGGAAATGAGCTTCTCGACTTTATTAATTTTCACAAAATCGGTCACGCCTAATTCATGCAAGAACTTTCTCCCATTTCGGTGTTTCTGATTGGTAAACCGCGTGATTTAAATAACCAATATCGATCTCAAACCATTTCATATCAGTTTCATTTATCAATTTTCTCATATCAATTGGATTACCGAATTCTTTACCAAAATGAATTGACACATCAGCAAGCCGTTTGTACCCGTGATTTGTGGAAATAAAAGCATTGTTACGTAACTCTAACAGTATGTGCTCTTTTTCTAAAACACACTCGGGCAAGATGATTCTAGGTGAAACGTAATAAACAAAAGATACTCGATCACCAATTCCAAATTTTTAACTTTTTCATTGGAAATGGCTGGTAAAATGTGCACTTTTAAAACTTCATGTGCAGATAGCCGTTGTACCCCAACTTTACAAAGCACATCGGTTATGTTTTCGGCACACAAATCTTTGAAAAGTGCGGGATTAACGATTCGTAGTGTGGGGTATAAGTTACCGAACGCGTCAAGACCATGGTTATCAGCGTTTAACCAAATTGTACCATCGTTAACTGCTGCATATGTACCATCTAAAAGGGGTATAAATGGTATTTCACAAAGCGAACTTATGACGTCTGACTGAATTCCGTTAACCAACATCAGATGCATAACGTTTAGCCAAGAGGAAAGCCAACTGAAACCCATCGACTTTAGAGAACCTGCTCGACATAAAGATGTCATAATCTGAATAAGAATTTTGGGCCCACACTCCTCTATCCCTAAAGCCCGCGACAACGAATCGGTTAAAACTATATCTTTATTCAAGTACCCGACACCAAGATGCTCTTTTATCAAACTATCAGGCAACAAAAAACGGGTTTGTTGGGTCCAGTTTCTTAGTACTTTACATGGTGGGACCCACTCATTGTTGTCACCTTCTAGAAGCAGACAGTTGGATATACGCAACTTGGAAATAATAATACGTGGAAGACAAGAAAAGAACCCGTGCACTTCACCCACAAGAGGAACAAAACTCATAAAAGCCGACACGCCTTTCGCGGGATTCTCGTTAAAACAAGGAAGGCTACAGAATGCCACCTCAGCACTAACAAACAAATTCGGAAATTCGGATAGCAACCACTGGTTCCATGGACTATCTCCGTCAACTTCTTCACGTGATGAAGGAAGAATAAAATCAGCTTGAATTATGAACTTTAAACCGTAATTTCGTAACGGAAGAAAGGCGAAAACGGGTTGGTGTTCTGGCTTTGGAATGTAACTTCCATCGTTTAAATCCTCTAACATAAGCGCCATCGATATTTCGGTTGTTTGAACGTCATGACGGATATGATTAGCTTGTAATTTACAAGATTTAACGAACCAAGTCATTTTCTCGTTCCCGAGAGAAACTTTTATGATATAGTCCCCGACAATTTCCTTCCGCATGATAATGAATGAATCGGTTATAAGATTTCGGAATCTGATACATTCAAGACGATGAACAAAAGGGATAATCAATAAGGATGGATGGAGATCAGAAAACATGGAGATGAATTTTCAATTGAAAAAGATTCGTTTTTGTTTGATCTAAAAGGAAGAACGATGCATGTCTTCCAAACTTTCTCATCCGTTGGATCGTCATCCGTAGAAACCAACTTGCTGAACAAGTTAACATCACAAGGTGGAACGATGGTTGGCAAAACGAAACCGATCTGGCCATCAGTTATGTCAAACTTGATATGGAATCCGTTAGAATGGATTTCGGGAGCATCAGTAACCTGAAAGTGAACAAAATAAATAAATTTATTCTCTTATAATACAGTATGTAACCACTATGCAATAGCCCTAATTTGCTTTATGATTAAGCATCTTTGAAAAAAAAAACTAGTGGGTTATCACCCGAGCTCCGGGCCAGACTACGTGAAGATAAAAAAAATCATGTCGCGGCAGTATTCAAAGTCACGGAAAAGTTATCGGTTCAGTTTGTTACGGTATCAACACTTGTTATAACCATAAAAGCGAATTTCTACGGCAGGTTTGAAATGTAATTGAAATAACCTACTTACAGCGGTAAATATGGAAAATTTAGAAAAATAATACGTTGAGAAAAAAAGTTAAGAAGAAACCACAGAAACTAAGTAAAAGGATAAAAACTAAAAGTTGAGGGTTTAAATAGTAACTATAATAAAGTGCAGGGGTAAATAGTGAAAATTAAAAAACTATCAAAGTTGAGGGACTAAACATGTCATTATTAAAGTTGAAGGGCGAAGTAAGTCATTACTAAAGTTTAGGGACCAAAGTCGGTTGATCTTGACAAAAAAAAAGTTGAGGTGGTGAACATGTTATTAGTAAAGTTGAGGGGCCAAATATGTCATTATTGAAGTTGAGGGCTAAACATATCATTACTAAAGTAGAAGGGCTAAATAAGTCATTACTAAAGTAGAGGGGCTAAATAAGTCATTACTAAAGTTAAGGGGCTAAGTTGGTTGACGTTGACACAATAGCCTTTTAAGTGTGTATATATATATAAGGATGGGTTAAAATGAAAACCATCTTGAGTTGTGAAACTGTGAGAACTATACCATCAAAAAGGTTTTTCCAAAACTTTTTTTCTCAAAAGTAATAAAAAGAATAACTTGTTTCAGCAAAAAAAAATTAAAAAAAATGTTGCATACCCATATTTACATGAGGCGTAATTATCTTCGTATAAAATTTACACCAACGCGTAAAAAAAAACTTGCATCAGTCAAAACTACCGACTCGACAATTTTTTTTTACTTTTTTTACAGATGTGTTTATAATATATATCTTCGACAATTATTCTTTACTTTTTTTTCTACGTTCGTACAAAAAAGTTTTGGCCCAACTCGCGCGGGAAGAAAAAGTTCTCACGGTTCTCATAACTCGTAGTGGTTCTCATTTGAACCGATATATATATATATATATGAGGGGAGGGTTTAAATGAGAACGCTAAATATCGCGAGAACCGTGAGAAAGAATGAAAAAACCACTAAAACTTGGTCAAAAACAAGTGAAATTCAAAATTTCGTTTTACACTTGTCATTGTTATTCGAATACAATTCTAGAAATTTAATTTACACATTTAAATTGACGTGAATTCGGAAATAAAGAAAATTTACACGTGTAAGTTTGTCATTTACACGTGTAAATTTGTTATATTTACACGTGTAAAAAATCTAATAAGAGTGACTTTGAGACGAGAAATGAATTGTTTGATGTTGTAATTTGTTTTTTTGAAGTTGTATTTTAATTAAAATGATAATTGTATTAAATAAAAAGGTTTTGATTGGTTTTCTCATTCGTTCTCACGGTTCTCGCAATATTTAGCGTTCTCAAGATAACCCTCCCCTATGTGTGTGTGTGTGTGTATATATATATATAATGCAAGTTTTGTTTGTTTACATAAAATAACATAAACAATGAACATCAAGTAATTAAAAAGGTTATACCCGAAATACCGATTTGAACCCAATGCCCTTTTTACCAATATATCCAGCACTGGGTTCCTTCTTTGTTGAATTGCCGACATCACAAAGTGCTTTAATGTTTTCGACAGAAAAACCTTGCTCGTTGTTCAGGACTACAACACCACCTTCTTGAAGAATAAAGGTCAGAGTGGGCTCCATATCACACGTGTACACATTGTCATCAGCATTTTGAACCTAATAACAGAAGAAAGAGTGTTGCATGTCACAAAATAAACATGAAAAGAAGATTACATCAACAACATAAGAAAAGGGATAACTTAGAAATAACTGCAATTAATGAAAGTAGGAGTGCAAACAAACTGAACATTCAGCGAACAGTTCGTGAACCGTTTGGCAGGACGTCCGTTTGTTTTATAAATGAACGAACACGAACAAGAAATTTCGTTCGTTTAGTTAAATGAACAAACATGAACAAAAGCCGCGTTCGTTCATTTAAGCTCGTAACGTCCGGTAACGTGTTTGTTTATGCTCGTTTGTGTTCGATGGTTCATCAGCGTTCTTAATTTTTATATTTTATTTAAATGCTTCAAAATCCCAACAAATAATAAATTTAATAAGTACCAATGTATTATATATTTTGTTTATGAACACTTGTTTGTATTCGTTTGTTTCCATTTGTGTTCATGAACATTAGTTTGTGTTAATTTGTGTTCATGAACGTTCGTTACCTAAAATTAACAAACGTGCATGAACACGTTCATCTCCTTAACGAACGAACACGAACAAAAATCTCGCTCGGTAAGTGTTCATGAACAATTCGTGAACACATATATTTCCTTAACAAACGCACACTAATAAGGTCTTGTTCGTGTTCGTTCGATTCGTTTGCAGCCCTAGATGAAAGCATGAAAAGGATGCACTTACAAGTTCAAGTAAAAAATGCGAGTCCTGAGAATATAACTCTTGAGATAAACAATGTAGTGCTCTACCCAAACGAGCATGTTGTTTCTTCAAGATGCTACCCTCTTTAGCGGAAATATCCGGATCCAACCCAAATTCTTCTCGACGAATACGCTCGATAATCTTAGTTGATTCCTCTTCGTTAACACTTGTCGATAAATACCGTTTGAAATCCACATTTCTGCCAGTGAAATTTACTACTTTGTGTTCCTCTTTGCCTTTTTCCATATCAGGATTCTTGGTTGATAAAATCTCTTTCCGTTTTACATGTGAAAGACTAGTTGAAGTAACCGTTTCTTGGTCAATTTCAGTTGACTTACGGGAATCACTAAACAAAAAGGTATTGTAATCGTTAATCCATTCCATTATACCAAGAGAAAACCCTATTTCATGAAGCATTAAATGGTCCTCTGAGTGTCTGCATTGGCGTAAAATAGATAACGGAGCATCTTTAACAACGGAGCGAAATCCCGAAAGCAACAAATCAGCGGCAAAGCTATGAAACTCTTTCGGTAGATTAGCCAAACATTCTAAAATAAACATTGAGGCACTCGATATCCCATTATTGTTGACTATGACTTTAAAGGCTTTTTCCACATGGCATTTTAGAAGAGATAAGGGAACATTCTTTTCACCGCCGTAGAATGCAAAGAGGGAAAGCAAATTCACTGCTGTTTGGAAAGAAGACCCGTGAATGGAAGCTTCTAGAAATGAATCCACTGTGGCAGTATTATCGATACGTATCACGTTCCCACTTCTAGTCACCAAACAAAGCAGATCCTTAGTGTTTGTCTGATTTGATAACCACATGTGAAGAGGGCCAAGAAAAGGTGCAAATAGAACATCCCAATGTGACCATTTATTTAAATCGGTCAGCATCGGAGCACTACGTAAGACTTCAATCGCGTTTTTAGAAGAAGTACACGTTTCTGAAGAGCTTTGTACATTTGGATGTGATAATAAAGCAGCTGAAAATAGTACACTTTTACATACCGAATCACTTTTATTAGCCTTCACAATATCCTCAAGCGTTTTCAACGAACCTTCTTTTTCAATCATGAACGGTATTAAAGGGAATTGCCATGTCAACAACTCCACAACATTCTGAACGGTTATATTTTCATTTTCTGATAAGTTATGTGAAGCTTGTGCTACTAGCAAGTGTAATAACTGGTGAGACATGCAAGCATCTAATGAAGACTTATCATTGGTCGTATCAGTTACAAAGTACTTATGAAATGAAGAAGGTAAGGCGGATACATTTCTTTCGATGAACGTAAGAAAGTCACCATATCCGAAAGACTCGAACTTTTCAACATCAAACTGCTGAGTAAGCCATACCTCACATTTGTAAAGATTTCTAAGAAAGATCGCATTTTTACCAAGAGAGGTGTTGACATCACCCATGGCATCATGATTATCTTTGAGAAAGTTGGAAACTTTCTTCAAGATGTCTTCAAGACTGATTTCTGCATGCCGCATACAAACAAACATAATATATAATCAATGGCACAATCACTAAAAAGAAAATTAGTCAAAAGATCAGAATAACACTCACCACAATGTTGTTTCAGAACACGCTTGGTGACAAGCGGGCTATCAACTTGTTCAGTTTCTATGGTTACATTTTCAGCATGACCATCGGACTCTGCTACCGGCTCTTCTTGTTGCTCAAATGTTTGAAAAGTATCATACATGCTATCCCACATTCCACGTTTAATAGATCTTATCTGAATACAGTAAAGTTTAATCATCGATCTTTTTTCTAAACATAAGATGCAACACTTGTGATGATATAGTGATGATTGACTAACCGCAACATTTATCAATCCAATTAACGGGTAAGATTTGTACAACTGTTTAGGCAATTTGACCTTGTAGAACCTATGTATCACCTTCAGGGCCTACAATGGCCGTCAATAGAATATGATGTTAAGTATATAAATAACTGGAACTAGAAAATAAAAATAAGAGTAAAACGCCATTTTCGTCCTTGAGGTTTAGCCAGTTTTGTGACTTTCATATAAAGGTTTGTTTTTCCGCATCTGGATCCAAAAGGTTTGAGATCTTGCCATTTTCATCTTACTTGTTAACTCCATCCATTTTTCTACGTTAAGTCGGAGATATTTTCGACTTTTTACCTATATTAATTTTGCTTTTTTATTTAGTAAGGGTATTCTGAATACTTGTACATTATACTAAATGCTTGTGCATAAAGTGAAGAAGACCGAATTGCCCTTTAAGTTAACAAAAAAGACGAAAACACCCCTGACTTAACAGAGAAAAATGGATGGAATTAACGAGCCGGATGAAAATGGCAAGATTTCAAACCTTTTGAATCCAGATGCCGAGTAACAAACACTTGGACGGAAGTCGCAAAATTGGCCAAACCTCAGTGACGAAAATGGCATTTTACTCTAAAAATTAACCAACAATCTAACGTAAGATGCTTTACATGCAAAGAGATGCAAACAGATGTAAAACAAACCTCATAAACATTTTTCCTTTTGCATACATCCTTCCACAATGTAATGAATGCCATCATTGAATCATTATCCAGTGACATAGCTGCATGTTTCAGTTTAATTTAACTCTTCTATTTATTTTAATACCCACAGAACCCTGTGCAGTACCGTCTCTCTTAGGGACTTTACAGCTAGCAGAAGACATGCAGTCTATTGCGTCTGATTTTCTCTTTTTATTTGACTTATTTACGCCTTCATTGCAAGTTGTGTTTTCCTTTTCACTAATGATTCCAAGTCGTGTTTTCTCTTCGGTTGCAGAAGGATATGGACAACTGCTAACTCGATCGGAATTTTTCATATCCTGAGATGAGTTTTTGCTTTGACTAGTCAAACAAGTTTCATCCTCATCATCACTGTCGATATCATCGGCATCATCTTCTGAACTTGATGACTTAAATCGTATGTGCTTGTTATGCTCTGAAGTAAACGACTTGATACGCTCGGATATGATGCTGAAATTTTCATCCATCTTCTTTTTCTGTAATGTAAGTAGAGGGTGGCTGTTATTTTTTCTTTACCGGAACCGAGAGATATTTCTTTATTGTAGCATTTTCCATTGCATTGCTTTTCGGATAAGAGAAATATGCAACCTACACCAAAAAGAATATCTCTATTAAGTTTAGAGAAATATTATCTCAAGACGCCGAGTGCTTGCAATACTACAAATCTATGCAGTTAATGCGGTAAAGATATCGGTCAAGGACGGATATTTGAGATATAGGTTATCTCAGTGAGATATTGGTAATTTTAATATCATGCAAAATTATATATATAGCAATTTACACTAACAATTCAGTATACTCTCCTAACATTAACAAATTAACCTTTTGCAACTTGCAAAACACTAACAATTGTAGCAAGCATTAACAATTAAGACTTAAAACACTAACATTTAACAGTAACCATTAACAATTAAAACACCAACATTTAACACTAACCATTAACAATTACAACTTAAAACACCAACATTTAACACTAATCATTAACAATTAACACTTAAAACATTAATGGCAGCAATAAGAAGAAAGACGAATGGTAGAACTAAAACGGTAGGTACTGATATCGGGAAAATCGGTGATATATTGGTCAAATATCAGTGATATATCGGTTAAATATCGGTTGTCTCAGTAAAATATCGGTCAATACTATATCGATATTTTACATGGGTACTGGGGACCTAACCGGTATATCACCGATATTAACTGCATAGCTACAGAAAACTTATAAAAACATACCCCAAACTTTGGATACGAACATGAAGTTTTTCCTTGCTATCAACTGATCGCTTTTTAGCAATAAAATCCAATAATTCATCTGCCTTAACTTCTTTGCCTTCATGGATGTCCATAAACTCTACAAGAAGATTGAGTATCTCTCGGCTGGATATTTTAAACACTCCAGTTGAACTGGAACTCACACAAAAGTAATGATTTACAAGAGGGTGTCGAATGAGAGGGCCCAACTCAAGCTCTTCGAACTGCTGAACACCCTCATTCTTGCAGATTGCGGTCTCCAAGTCAGATAATGTTGTAATCTTCCATACCCCAACAAAACAGTTAATGAATGCGTTTATCTGAATTAAATAAAAAGAGAAAATCAGATATGACAGATCGATATTAACATGCGTACTCACAACCAGTTCAAAGCGCATCCAAGCAGGGGCAGACAAGACTGGTCACTGGAGTCAAGTGATGCTGATGCATAATTTCTTTCTATATGTATATATCAACTGATGCCACATGACCATTCTATATGTAACTGACATTTTATTCATACAGTGTAACAGTGGCTTAAGGTGCGTGAAAAGACTGGTGTCATGCCAGGCTCGCTTTTCAGGTGAAAACGTGGCTTAAAGCGTGTGCCTCTTGTATATGGTGAATTTTGGCGCATCAGGATGTTGTACATTGTACAGCAAGCTTTTTAGGTTGTACATATAGATTATTTAGATATTAAACCAAATATAGAGCTTATCTGTGTCTAAATATTGGGTAAATGATGCTAGAAACCAAAATTTTAAGATAAATATCACAATTTTATACATTAAGTTGCACCTCAGGTAAGAAAAGTGGTGCGCTTTGGGCCTCCTCGGTGCACTTCTTGCTTTTTTCAAACCAAAACAGTATGTTTTCAAACGATAACCCAGTAGAAATTCAGAAGATGACCCGACATATTTTTAACAATAAAACAATATCTTTTCAAACAAGGTAAGCCCAAATTGAAGGATTTTAAAATTACTTAAGCATTTCGCATCAACTAAGTCCTTTGTTGTCAAGGCTCACCCAGGCACGCGCGCCTAGGCCCATTTTTCAAGCCCAGCACAACCTTCTCGCCTCGCTTCAAAAGCCCCACTTTTAGGCCCTCAAACACATTTTTCAGGCCAAGGTCTGATGAAATTCCGGCCAATAATAATACCAACAGTTTGAACATGTCTGAAACAGTTATACGAACCCTAAAAAGACTGGAATCAACCTAAACTAGCCCTAAAGCACCTAAAACAAGTCTAAAACTCCTAAGTATTTTTATACTATCTGTCTCACCTAAAGCTATCTCTTTTAATCTCATTAAAACACAAAGTTAAAAGAAGTCCCCTTTCTTTAAAAACAAGCTAAAAAATAGTAATCAAATACACAAATAAACACTAAACAAACACGATATCAATAAAAATATATATGTGCACCATATTACCTTGCCTTCAGAGACCATAAGCCTATACAATGAAGGCACCTGCTGCATCTGAACCCCTAACGAATCCCACGAATCAGCCTGAAGCACCACAAGAACCCCCTGCGACACCTTCAACGCCGACACGTTTTCTCCGACAGCAATAAGCTCACGGCGAGCCTTCACAACCGCTTTCTCGATCTTCTCAATGGTTCCATTAACCTGTACCGCTCTGTTATTAACTAACTGATTGTGAGGATCGAAGCCAGGGTTTTGAACATGAAAGTTAGGGTTTTGAATGGGAACATTGGGGAAGGGGAACAGAAAGTTCGGTTGGAGGTAGTAATTGTTGTTGAGGAGGTAGTTAGGGTTGAACGGTGGTTGTCGTTGTGATGGTGGTGGTTGGCCGCGGTCGCCGTTGCGACGGTGGAAGTGCGATTGTTGGCCGTACATAGGGCTGCGTATCGAGGAAGTAAGTAATACCCTGAAGGGTTTATGTTTATGGTTTGGAAAAAATGAGAAATTTTTGTTTTTGAAAAAAAAATAACAAATTTAGTATTTAATGTTTTAAAGTCTTGGACGTTATGTTCTTTATCCCTAACCCAATTAATTTTTATTGTTAATTCTGGTCACGCAATAGTATTTTAATCATTTTACCTAATTATTTTAGAATGTTTGAATAAATTAAATAACATTAAACTTAAAAAACTAATATAACATATGTATTATATGGATTGGGATCAAATACAAATGATAACATAAATAAGAAGAGTAAGAAGTATTCTAGTCTATTGATCTTATATTTGGAGTGTTGAGATTAGTTTTAAGGGGAAAAAATAATCGAAGGGCATAAAAAAATCTTGCATTGACTTTCTCTCTCTACATGCCAATTCCTCCATCAATTTTAAACGTCCGTAATTTTTTCATACGATATTTATTTAAAAAAATCACCATGAGCGTTTTTATATTTAATATGAGTATGATATTACTATATAAAAATAAAAGAAAAATTTTCACTTTTACTGGGTTTTCTTTGTATTGTGTTAAAGGTTGTGGTCTTTGTGTCTTTCAACTGCGTTTTGGTCCTTACGTTTTTTTACTAAGGTTTATAACATTGTGTTATTATCAAAACTTATTAACACAATGTTACTTTGGGTTTTGTCCATTGCATTTTTATCATAACCTATAACACAATGTGTGGCACAATGAAGATGTTATATTTGGGTTTTATATACATTGTGTTATAAGTTCTTGTCATTGTGTTTATTCTACTATCCATTGTGTTTTAGTTTGTTGTTCATTGTGTTTTAGTGCGTTGTCCATTGTGTTTTAGTTTGTTGTCCATTGTGTCTTTTATCTGCTTTCATCAATTGTGTTTTTTATCTGTTGTCATAAATTATGTTTTTAATTTACTTTCCATTGTGTTTTTAGTTTGATACTCATTGTGTTTTACGTTATATTCATTGTGTCTTTTATTTCTTGTCATCGATTGTGTTTTTTGTCTACTTTCCATTGTGTTTTTTGTCTATTTTCCATTGTGTTTTTAGTTTGATATTCATTGTGTTTTACTTTATGTCCATTGTGTAATACGCAACTAAGTTTTCTCATTGTGTTTTACGTTATGTCCATTGTGTAATACGCAACTGAGTTTTCTCATTGTGTTTTATGTTATGTCCATTGTGTAACACAAAAACTGGCTTATTGACGTTATGTCCATTGTGTAATACGCAACTGGGTTTTCGATTTTTTTAATATAACAATAGGGTACTCATATTAAAGATTAAAAAATGCTCAATTTTATGGTATAATTTTTTTAAAAACAAATGACGTATAAAAAAGTTAAGAACGTCTAAAAATTGGGGGGGGGGGAATAGCATGCAACTTATATGTGTATAATCTTTTTACAAAATTAAACTTTCCACTTGATTTCTTTTTAAACACGTGTCACTCTATAGTGCCTTCTTACACTTATTATTTTTAAAACGCTCTCAACCCTATATTATATTTATACATTCACCCCCTCTCTCCATATCCCCCCTCTCTATCTTATCTATTCTCCAGCGCCACCTTCAACCACCATTGCCCCACCTGCCACCACAACTGCCACCATCAACCACCGTCCACCATTGTCAACATCAACACATCGACGGTCCACCAGAGTC